>JAMKCH010031864.1:0-68179 GCA_023653785.1 Ophioderma brevispina | reverse complement strand
ACCACATCCCATTGAAGTGCCGTTGCACCTGGGCTGGATGAACAAACTTTTACATTTTCTGTTGAATAGGCAACAGTGGCTTCTTTAAAAAATCACAAATTTGGAGAACTAACAGCTGAGGCATAAAGTTTATTTTAATGTGGGATAGCTAGTAGCAGGGAAGACTTGTGTACTGTTGATTTTACTTTTGCCTTGTGGAAATAATTGATGGGATCTTCTTTGTGACCTGGTTTGAGTGGTAAGGCATTTGTCTACATCAATATCAACCAGTCCACGAGATATTTTATATAACTTACACAGGCGCTCAGATAATAATCAATTTGTGTGCAATGCCCAATATGTATGTTAGTGCAAAGTAAACATTTTTGCAGTTCTAACACATTTGATGTGAAATCTTGGACAGACACCATTGTACTGTGGGATTTGGATTCCTGTTCAAAAGATATATCAGTGGCTGCAGACATCAGCAACTATGAGTTGAATCGTGTATGTTGAGAGATTGCTTTGGACCAATAGCATTTTATTGTGGAGTGCTGTTAGCTATAACAGTACTGAATAATTCACTTATGTGTGCTTGGAGATTTTGGACTGACAGCGACAGCAGTTTTCAACAATCATCAGCAACAGCAGCCTTCAGCCGTTTCGCTTGTGCAAAACTCTTATAAAATAGAAAGTTGTGACGATAATCGGTACCACAGATGTTGTCTACACCGTTGTGATTTCAGCACATTTTAAACAAAATAGAGTGGATTGTTGTATACTATAACAGTGATCTACTATTTGAAATGGTTGACATCTTGATAATTAACACATCATTTCACTCAAATCGCAGCACATTTTCAAATGTTATCGTGGATGTTTTTCCCATAGGAGTCAGTATACTGGATGGTGTGATCAACTGTAAAAGTATACTTGTATTGTGATATTCTAACAATATCGTACCAGACATAACTATTTTAAGAAGGTATTTCTGATGTATAATGGCAGATGTGCTTAGCACTCTCAGGTTGTATATTAACTTGTAATTCCAACTCATTGAGTTGATATGTAACCCCTCAGTCCAGTCCACTGATAATCCCAAAAGATGCTATTGATCTTCAAATTTTAGACTGCTTTCCTTACACTCCTGTATGCTTTAATACACCACAGTAAAGACTAGCTGTGTGTTGTTGTTTGTAACTTAAACAAGCCGTATTGATACAACTAAAGTTGTAAGGATTTTTATATCGACATGGCTGTTTTTCGCATCATTGGCATTTCTATGAAATTTTTTGTCATCATTTTCACGGTAGCATTTCACCATCATGTTGCTGTGTTGCAAATGATGTTAGGTCTAATGCAAGTGGTGACAGCTGAGTTGGAAGTAACACCAATGTGGAATAATTCTCCATCTTGCAATATTGACAACTCTTTTGGAGGAGGAATGATAAACTTTCATGGGAGTGAATACCATGCATGTGTCGTTCAAGTGGTTGTACCTATTCTTATAGAAATACCGAATCAATTCTCTGAAGATGACTTCATTTATGTTGAACAAAAGGGTGACATGGAAGACTGCCTGAACAGATATTTGGTTATATATAAACAAGCTGAGGCATGTAATATTACTTTAACACATACAAGTCTCTTGTTAAGTCTACAAGGTAATGTCAGTGTTTTAATTAGGGAAATATCAGCGAAGCTATTACTGCACGGGTGCATTGAATTTGATCAAAATGCTGTGTATGGTCCAGAAGTAAATCAGACATCAGATTGCTCTAATATAAAAATATATCAGAGTAAAATGACCTGTGCCCTAAGATTTGGCTATTTTTATTGGTATGGTTGGCTAGAGAATACTTGTAGTGTTGACTTTCCATCCAATTGTACTGCTGTGCTTGGTTTCAGAGAAGTTACTTTTCAGTGTCTAGATAATGCCATACCTCAAAATAAAATGATAATATATCCCTTTGATATGAAAGGATTAAACTTTAGCAATCACAATTTACAAAAAATTAATGCCAGAGCTTTTAATATTGTCAACAAACTCCAAATCTTGTCCCTTTCAAATAATAAGTTAGTAGAATTACAAACTGGGTTGTTTGATAGATTATATAATCTAGAAGTATTGTTCCTGGATGGAAACTATTTACTTACTTTGGGAAGTGATGTACTTCATGGTTTGATTAAATTAAAGACACTTAATCTGACTGATAACTTGTTGGAAATATTACCAGTTGGAGTGTTTCAAAATTTAAAAGGTATGACACACCTGAATATAATTGGAAACCAGTTGGTCACATTGGAGAGTGGTTTGTTTCAGGTTTTGGGTAGGTTAACTGGGCTTGATATCAATAATAATATGATCAGTGAATTACCAGGTGATGTATTTCATGGTTTGGGTAGTTTACGTTCACTGGACATTGGTAACAATATGTTGAGGGCTTTACCAGGTGATTTATTTCAGGGTATGGGTACTTTATCTATTCTGATCATTGGTGACAATATGATCAGTGAATTACCAGGTGGTGTATTTCAGGGTATGGGTCGTTTAGGTGCACTGGACATTGGTGGCAATATGTTGAGGGCTTTACCACGTGATTTATTTCAGGGTATGGGTAGTTTATCTTTTCTGGACATTGGTGACAATATGTTGAGTGAATTACCAGGTGATTTATTTCAGGGTTTGGGTAGTTTATTTATACTGGATATTGGTGAAAATGTGTTGAATGATATACCAGCTGACTTGTTTCAAGGTTTAGTACATCTTTATTTGTTAACCCTAAAAGAAAATCGATTGGTCACACTGGATAGTGGTGTATTTCAGGGTTTAGATAATTTGCATTATTTGAATCTTCATGACAATATGTTGGTCACATTGTCAGCTGATTTGTCCCAAAATATAGCACGTCTGTATCTTTCTAACAATATGTTGAGTACATTGCCTGTGGAATTTTTCCAAGATCTAAGAAATCTGAAATTCTTGGATCTATCTTGGAATCAACTGGTCTCATTGAATGGTAGCTTGTTTCATGGTTTGACTAGATTGTACGAATTGGGTCTCTCTGGCAATATGCTGAGTACATTACCAGATGGGTTGTTTCAAGATCTTGAAAATCTGAAGGAACTTTGGCTGGATAGAAATCAATTGGTCACATTATTAGCCAACAATTTGAAACCCCTTCACAACTTAAGGTATTTGCTTTTACAACATAATAAACTCACCAAATTAGGCTTCGGCATATTCAATAATTTTACCAAACTTATCTTCTTAAAATTGAATGCAAATCAATTGCTTAAATTGGATTATGATATTTTTAAAACTGCAATCAATCTAGCCACCATCGATTTATCTGTTAACAAGTTGAATAACATTCCAAATATCAAAAATTTAAATAAGTTGATTTCCCTTAATCTGAGTCATAATGCACTGACAAAGATAAAAAGAAGTACCTTTTCTAGCCTGCGTAATAGCTCAAAATTGCATGTTAGTCAGCATGAGATTTGTGAGTGTTATCTACCTACTAATGCTATTATTGACTGTTATGCAGAAAACAAGAAATCCCCATATCTCACATGTGACAGGCTACTGTCAGACAGGACTTTGGTTATCTTTATGTGGCTTATTGGCCTAAATGCACTTGTTGGAAATATGTTTGTTTTAGTTTGGAAACAGAAACAATCTAGGAAAGCTAATGTACAAGATATATTACTGAATAATTTAGCCATGTCTGATTTACTTATGGGCATATACATGATAATCATTGCATCAGCTGATATTTACTTTGGTGAATACTTTCCCATGCAATCTGAAACCTGGAGATCTGGCATTACCTGTAGAATTGCTGGAGCTTTATCAATAATATCTAGTGAAGCATCTGTGTTCTTTGTAACATTAGTTAGTATTGATAGGTTTTTAAACATTAGATTTCCATATTCCACAAAGAAATTCAGAAAGGGGTCCACAATTATAGCGGCTGTGTTAACATGGGCCTTTGCAGTAACAGTAGGAATTGTTCCCTCTGTCTTAGCTGGTATAAACTTTAAATTTTATGATAACTCACATGTGTGTATTGGTCTACCATTAGCATTAACTGAAACATTCTCTACATATGAAGAGGATCGCGATTTACATTGTGTGGGATATGGTTGTGATCGAGTAACTTTTAAGAAATATAAAGGTGAGGGTTTGGCAAATGGCATGCATTTTTCCACTGCACTTTTCCTTGGTGTTAATTGCCTCTGTTATCTAGTTATACTCAGCTGTTACATAGAAATTGTACGAGCTGTTAAAAGATCATCCCAAGAGTCTGATCGTTCACAAGACATGAATGAACAAATCAAACTAACCACAAAAGTAACAGCCATAGTAGGAACAGATTTCATTTGTTGGTCACCAATTATTTGTCTTGGGATTTTAGTACAAACCAGGGTAATTAGTCTACCCCCTTCAGTATATGCATGGTGTGTCACTTTCATTTTGCCCATAAATTCTGCTATAAACCCGTACCTTTACACAGTTGCAGAATTGATCTCAAATTATATCAAGCAAAAGAAATAATCCAAAAAACAGGATTTTGCAAGTGAATGTTTTAATGATAAAAAGGAATTTGATTCTCACATTGCACCATATCAGCCCAAAAAAGCAGAGGCAAAGATATACCGGGTACCTTTGTGTTTAGATGTGATTTACAATACAAAAATACCTATTTTGAAATATAAACTTACAAAAATACATGTCAATTTGCACTAGGGGTTTTAGTATGCTAATTTCAAAAATATGATTTCACAAATGGTTCCCACAGGAAGTGCTAGTGGTTATTAAAGTAATTAAAGTTTGTAGAAGGGTGAAATGTCAAATTGAATTGTGTTAAAACAACATTCCAATGCATTTGTCTAGTCATAGAAGATATAGTTTGCCCTATCTAGGATGTATTGTTCAAGAGTTATCAAAATGGTGAAAGGTAAACTTTTAGACCCACATCTGGCTCAATAGAGTTTAATGGGCATTGAACTACTTTCATGGTGTTACCTAGGAAACAAGACATCCTAGACATGCTAAATATGGCAAAGTATTCTTAATATTAATTGGTTTGACCAACGGATCATTTTGATATCATTTTTATCCAAATAGGAACATTTTTGGTTTTTTTACCCATGTGAGCTTCAAAGTTAACATTTGATCTTTTTGACAAGAACATTTTAATGAAACATCCTAGATTCGACAAACTGTACTTTTTTAATTCTTACGACTAAAAGAATTTGTTTTAGTGGTTTTTATTAACACAATGATCAATTTGACATTTGCCCCTGTACAAACTTCAATGGCTCCTTCCTGGCAAACTTCAACTCATGCTTATATATCCTACACATAACAGACCTTTTCAGTGCTTTGGGCAAATCGGTCCATTCAGGCATGACGTAGTATATGCACGTAGATTTACGACTGAATTTCGGGAACGGACACAAGACTAAAATTTAACTATGGACCCCAGACTGGTTCCCACAATTTTTTTTGGAAATCTGCACACTAAAAAAACCTTGTTCAAAGCGCTGTTTTTTTAAAAGAAGTGCACACCTTAAGTAAAAAGTTCATATATCTGCTTCACAATTAGTATAATTGAGTACAACATTATCAAAGTAAAATGCACACAAAAATAGAGTATTAGCCAGTATTTAGAAGAAGTATATTTTTAATATTTCACATTATAATTTGCACCTGTTTGTATGCATTTACAATTGTCTTAAACGCAACAGAAAATGTGAAGAATCATCAACACCTAAAGTCAGGGACAGAATGAGCAGACAAATTGCACGTACAGTATGGTTTGTCAATAGTAATACTTATTATTATGTATTTATTATGTATATATATACAAATAAATTGTATATATAAATATACCGTTCTGATGCTATCCGCTAGGAAAGTGATGGACACCTTTCGGACCTAACACCTATAGATGATATCTATCGCTCATCTACCAACCCAAACTTGATGGCTCAGTTGGTTAGGCGCTGTGCTAGTAATACGGAGGTCGCCCGTTCAAATCCGGTCAAGTGCAGATGGGTTTTTTTCAACACTCGTGTGCGCTGGCTATCTCCAGGGAAAGATTAGTAAATATTCATGTTGAGGCTTTGTCCTGCAGTTGACGGACATAGTTGATGATTGATTGAATAGTAATAGATTTTGATACAGATGCATAATTATAATGAACCCCTATCAGTTTATCCATCACTTATAGTTTTTATTTACTATTTATAAAAACTACTCAGAACTAATATTTTTACACAAATCATGATTACAGCTCCTCGTATGAGTACTACAGTGTGATTAGAGTAAGACTTGTTGATAATTGTGTACCTTATATGTTTCAATTACAAAAATGTTTGGTAAACTTTATGTTGCTGATATAATGCAACTTTATAAAGGCAAAGAAAGCTGCGTTTTGTCTTAAATTAAAAGGAGACTTTTTTTTATAATATAATCAAAAATTTTGCGATTATTGAAAGAAGAAGTTTTGCAAATATGAGATGCATAGGTGAAATTGTACCTATGAATTCAAAATATTTAAGCTAAAAAAACCCAAAACAAGAAAAAAGAAAACAGATATTTGCAAATGGTGTAGGTTTCAAACATTGCAAAGGAATCTAATCTGCACCTTGCTCCATTTCTTCCTACGGAAGAAGAGGCAAAATATCTAAGACTGTTATTTAACTCGTTAACTATATTCTCTTAAGTATTTTTGTTTCCAGATGTTGTAAGAATGTAGAGCATAACTAAAATGTTTAACTTATATATTTATATGAGTCATTCCATCAGGTTAGGACTCAAAGTGTGACATGGCTCTGTATCATCAAAAGTATCACTACTTTAGATACAGTTATTTCATGTAAGATGCACCTTTGGGTGTGTAAGAAATTGACAAAGTTTGTAGATTTCTGGTTTGCCTGCCTCGTTGCTTTAGGCACAATGTTTTCTCTTTTTTGATCTATTTCTGCCTTTGATAATTGTCCAAATCGGCGTTTTACTGCCGGTTCATCCCCCGGTTAGCTCCGGTTTATCCATTTACTCGACGAAAACAACAAAATTGAAAAAAAAAATGTCGTCTGCAGATATGAAATCTTATAGGATTGGGCGATATGTTTACCCTTTCGGATTTCGCTGTACCACTAATAGAACTTACACGTGAACAAATTTCCAGTACCGTCCAGTTTTAAAGATGTATGCGCCCCAACCCAAAGCTAGAATTGTAAAAAAGCTGAACATCCCTGTTTGTTGAAATGGTTTATTCCAAAGTATTTGTACGCGGTCATCGACCTAATATTTTTCTGTATTATGCTAGTAAGCGCGTACAGTACGCAGTCATTGACATAATATGGGAAATACGAGGAATGCGGCTCCTTTGATGTTTCACTTAAAACTACTTGATGGTATGATAAATAGCACATCCATGCCAGTAACAATGATATTAATTTTGTGTCACCTGCTTTAGCACAAAGACACATAGGGATAGCTTTTCTGCCGTGGGCTGTGACTGGCTGTAATCTCAGACACATTGGTTAACTTCATAGCTCTGAAGAACCACTGGCCCAAGGCTCATATGTGGTGTAAACAAAGTGACCTTTAATGACCCTATGTGAACTTGGGCCCCATTTTGTGAAAATCTGTAAAACGACAAGATGCTACGGCCACCAAAGTTACTCAAAAAGAACCACTGGCCAAGACATTGTAAGATATACACAGGTTGACATATGTATTCACCAATTAACTTCATTATTTTGTTTTCAGAATCTTCCATCCTATAGTTGAAATAGCCAGTAAAACAGTGAATTGGCTATGTCACAGATAGTGAAGTAACTGTGCTGTCCAATTATTTTGAGATAGTTTAAGGATGTTCCATTTTTTGGAGGGGAGGTTCCATGAGTTTTGTCTGTCTACTTGTTTTATTTCTTGGTGGTTCCTTGTTCCTGGTGTCAGGTGGACAATGAGGCAGTGTATAGTGTCGGGGTCAAATGCCTGGTGTCTGATGTCGGGTGTCAGGTATAAGGTACCAAGGGTTTGGAGTCAGGTCAGGCATTTGGTGCCAGGTTTTGGGTGTCAGATGTTTGGTGTTGGGTGTCAGATGTTGGGTGATTGGTACTGGTGGCAGATATTGGGTGTTTGGTGTCAGATGAAGGGTGTAAGGTCAGATTTAAGTGTGAGATGTTGGATGTCAGGTGTCATGTTGGGGGTCAGGTGTAGGATGTTGGGTGTCAGGTGCCGATTGTCATGTCAGGTTTCAGGTGTCAAGTGATGAGTGTCAGACGTTGGGTGTCAAGTGCTTGGTGTTAGAAGTTGGGTGTCAGATGTTAAGTGTGAGATGTTGGGTGTCAGGTGTCGGACGTGATGTTGGGTATCAGGTGCCGGGTTTGTATGTTGGGTGTCATGTGTCGGGTGATATGTTGAGTGTCAGGAATTAAATGTCATGTTGGGGGTCAAGTGTCAGATGTTGGATGTCAGGTTCAGGTGTTGGGTTTCAAATGTTAAGTGTAGGATGTCTGGTGTCAGTTTTGGGGTGTCAAGTGTCTGGAGGTAGTTGTCTGGTGCCATGACTTAGGTGTCTGGTGTCATGTGTCTGGTTTCTAGTTTCCGGTTGTGCTTATTTACATTCTCAAAATGAAATGCCTATGATAATAGAGGAGACAAGATTCTAAAAACAAAATAATGATAATTTGGATGGATTTTTCTCTCACAATACTCCCAAGTAATTGGTCTCACTATGAGTTTTAAAAGAATGTGTACGACTCGCACAATTTTTTTTAAAACTCATTGCTCGACCAATTACTTGGATTATCATGTTTTGAGGAGTCCAAGCGTTGAAAATATCGGATCCGAAACATGATAATCATAAAATTGGATGATTTACACCCAAAATTTATTGGTCTCGCTATGAATTTTAAAATATTGGGCTCGACTACGTCTCGCCCAATATTTTTACAACTCATAGCTCGACCAATAAATTTGGGCTCAATCTATCCAATTTTATATGAGTTTTGTGCTCAAATTCATCCAATTTTATATCATACTTGGTCAAAAGAACCACTGGCCCAAGGTTTATGTGGTGTAAACAGGTTGACCTCTGATGACCCCTATGTAAACTTTGACCCCCATTTTGTCGAAATCTATTACATGAGATTCCTGACATGTGTGTTCACTGATTAGCTTCACAGTTAGAACCACTGGCCCAAGGCTCATATGTGGTGTCAGCTGGTGGACCTCTGATGATCCCATGTGAACTTGCATGACCAAACTGCAACTCCCGTTGGCAAAACCGCGATGGCAGGCGACCCAAATGTTCAAGGGGAACAATGCATTTGTATTATTTTTCTGGATGTTCTGGATTAGCAAATCATTCCTTATCCCCTTTATCTATAGCATCCATTTATGTACAAAAAGCCCTTCATTCTTTTCACCAATATGATTTGTGTACTTAAGACTTCCCACATGAAAAGCCAGCAAACATTTCACTGCAATTACTAAACAATCACCATAAATATAAAGTTACTTGTCCTTTGTGACAATATATTTTATTCATTTCCCAAAAACTTAACATGCAAGAATGCAGGAATTATCCAAGTGTAAAAGAGTGTGCCAACTACTTTTGTCCAAGATTGTAATGACATGCACTTGTTTGCTGAAACAATGAGCAGTTAGTGTAATTGAATCTTCAAAACTCATCCTGTGCACTACCATCTGAGTGAGCTAAACATCATTTGAGCCCTGCTGCTAGTGACATACGATAGTATACAATTTGATTTTTTTTTAAATGTTGATATTGTTACAGATAACTTCACAATACAGAATTGAGGAAACAAATAGTCACTAACTTAGGAAATGCGAACATGCCCGTCTTTGAAACTTTCCCATTGGAATTCAGAAAGAAATAGCATTAAAAAATCATTAAATGGGCAACATATCGCAATTCATAAAACCTACACGTAGTACTAATTAAGCAAGCATAAAGTAAAGATGCCAATAAAGATATAGATACCAATACATGAATTTTGTATAAGATTTTTTTTTCTGATTTTCCAGATTTGCAAATCGCTGCTTATCCCTTTAAAAAAATCTCGAAAATTGGTAAGTAAAAGAATGATATTCATGTGAAACGTAACTTCTCTCTTTGCCTGCGATTGGACATTTTTGTTCTGCAATTGGGAGTTTTTCTTCTGCCAAGAAGATTAATCCTGAATTGACCCAAACCCCATGCAGAGATACACAGTTCTTAATTGTGTGTACAACACATCCACTGTTTACACTCTTCAGCTGTTTCTGATACTAGTCGTTGAGTGCAAGAGTCTCATTCCACTGTAGAATGACTTCTATAGCCAATTAATATCCAAAATAATACTTCCAATATTATAATATACGATTGTGATAAATAATTACACTGTTTGTTTGTGTATTTTAACACTGATAGCATAGAACTAATTCGTTAAGCAGGCTAATATTTCACGTGTGGTAAAGAGGAACAACTTTGTACAGCAATGCATGACAGATCTAACTACACAATAGTGATTTGGCATTTGGTCTTTGCATTGCAAGAAGTTCCATTTAAAAGGGCAATTATGCTAACCTGTATCGTGGTATTTATGTAATGTGATTTCTACTGCAAAATAATACCAGATGTACCACAAAATGTAACATGAAACTGAATGTGTCTTGTTTCACAATAAAGGTTGATCATTATGATTGCTGCCTATCAAAGTATTCATTACAATAGTAATGCCTGAATTGCTGTGTACATGTAAAACATTTCAAACTAAAATTGTGTTACAAAACTCAATTTGTTGTTTCATTTCACAAATTGTGCACTCAAATGCAGAAGATTGTCTTTTTTAAGGACTCGTCTTGTTTTACTGTCTGGGCAATTACTTGCTTTCAGTGACCGGGCTGGCTATGCACATGTGTTACAAAAACCATATTGGTCATTATACTGTGCTATGATCTGCACATGACTGAATTTCTCTTTCAAGTTACTACTGTAATCATAAGTTATAAAGTATCTATGGTAGTTTCCCATGCACACAATTTTGAAGTCACAAGTTTAGTCAAAGTACAGTTCCCTTGAATGCCATAATCCCTTCCCGTTATTATTTTAATTAACATACTAAACTATATTGGCATCCAACATTTATCAATTGACAACCATTTTGTACAAAATGTCTGTATCGTTTACTCTATAATACATATAGTAGTCTATGGGGTTTTAAACTTTCTTTCAGATAACAATTTCCACACAGGATCTAAAGTAACCAAATTCTCATTTGTTGTATCATATCAAAATATTTTGAGATTATAAATGATCCAATTCTTACAACTGAAAACGTGCAAACCGCCAATGGCAGTATGGACGGATGGTGTTTTTTTTCTCCATGGGAATGTACAGTTAGAAGGTGCATCTAGGAGCCCGAACAGGTCCAAATTTATATTTGCTCACTCTCTGGTAGATGTGGATGGATGACACAGGTATATTGAACCAACAGAACATTTAGGGAAAAGAATATCAGAAATGTTGATGTTTTTGTTGTGGGGCAAGGCAGTTTTTAAAAGGAAAATTAAAAATAGCATTCAAATTGCAAGGGTATGAAGGCAATTCAGTAATTGGAAAAGGTCATCAAGGGAATTTGTCAAGATAAATCAAGGCATATTTTTTTCTGGAGAAGAAATCAAATATGAAAATGTCACTTTTGCAGTGATTCTTATCAATATTAGATATTTTTCATTTATTTCCTATATACTTTATATACACACTATTCTCTATGGGATTTTGTAAAGGGAGTCTTGCATATAACCAAAATCACTATATCTAAAATTAAAAAGTCCTCTAATGACATTATCAGTGACGTCATCACTTTAAAAGGATAATATAATACTTAACTAAAAATTAAATATTCACCCATATGAACCTTTACATAATGCACCAACACATCTACATACAGACCTTTGGCCATACGGACCTATACTTAATACACAGTAGTCTATGGAAATAACTAGCTCATCTAGAAACAAGATATGACCAAATGTTGACCTTTTTTGTGAACTGTTGACCTTTTAACATTTCCCCACTCCCTGTCAGACTCAGGGGAGGACCCTGGTGAATGAAATACATGGTTAGTAGGGGCTTGAGCCCTCCTACAATATACCTAAAGTTGGTGACTTTAGTCCATCTTGTAAAAAGATATGACCAAATGTTGATCTTTTTGGTGAAATGTTTACCTTTCTATGTTTCTCCGCCCTCTGTCAGACCCAGGCGATGACCCCGGCGGAATGAATATCATAAGGACATGTCCCTTCCTACAATATACTTAAAACCACAATCAGTATTTTTTTTTTCAAATTCAAAACGCCCAATTGGTAATATCGAGGCACAGAAGGTCAACGTCCATTGCATTCAATGGGGGTTAACCTTGTTTCCCCACTACGTTGGTAACTAAGCATTTGAGACACTCAAAAGTATTCCTTAATTTTAATCATAATGAGCTCCACCAACAATTTGCACCACTTTGTATTCAAATCGGAGCAACTTTAAAATTTGACCCCTGTACAACTGAAATTTACCCTTTTTATTGATTTTTGCTGTTTTTAGCATATAACTTTGAAACTTTAGGCTGTAGATATTACAAACTATACCTTTACTGAATCCTTATGGTTATACACATAATGTGGTATACTTTACATACTATACATGTGGTATGTGGTATACATGATTGGATCAATTTAAAAATTTGACGCCTGTACAAACTTTGTCTTGGCCCCCTCTCATTAAGGCACCATTTGCAGCACTTAAGAATCATGTTTCAGGGGTCCCCGTCAGTCTGTCAACATATTTAATCACTCAATTTTTTTTTTTTTTTTTTTTTACTTGAGACATGTTACAATGTCTGCTAGCTCCCAGGCTAAATGTCCTTCATGTATAAATTCACAACATTGTAATTCCAAGTGCTACGGTACTGCTATATTACACATAAACGTTTCAAAGAGACAAATCTGATTCGCTTCAGACTTGGGATTTCAAAATATGTATATATTGAAATCTGTGAGTCTCCCTTTAAATATGCTTGTCTGATGTCTAGGAATAACCTTGGGAAACAATAGAAAATCATTTGATTGATAAGGCTAAAGCATCACTTCTTAACTGCTTGTAAATCCAAAATTGAGCCCTCTCTTTTAAACGCAGGAGGAAGAGGAGTAATTAGATTTTGTCTTCATCATCCAGATCAGAAGGTAAATTATGTCTAACTCTTTGTCTATCACAAGCCGATGTCCTCTGATGCTCAGACTTTCTGGTTTGGTCGAATACACCCATATCTACTATGAATCTTCTTATTTTTTTCTCTCCTGAGTCCCTCTTTAATGGTGGTGAGTACAGCTTACAATTTTGAACGTCCATCAATTTCTTGTTCTACATTTTCCTGTTATTTAGTTCAAATAGTATTGAAGGTGATCACGAGAGTAATGACACACTTTACCTATTCAGTTTCATGCCACCTATGTTTACTTTTTAAAATTTTATTTATTTGTTGATTGTCATATTTACAACAACAGTAGCACATGCCTTTTCAGTGGTGCATAGGGCATTGAAATTTGGCCATAAAACCTGCGTAAACGCTCTATCATCTGCCATTATACCCATAAAAATGCAAACTTAAGCTAACTTACTTTGAAATTATTTTTGCTGCATCATTTATTTTCACTTGCTACATCGCCACTCTGAAAAAAATACTTCAGAAACAAAATAAGGTTTCACATTGCAGCTTGTATATATGCTTCTGATTTTTAAACCTTACACTATGAAACAAACACAAGCTTCACCGAAAAAAAGCTTCTTACCAACAACTATGAACATTTGGCCATACCATTTCAACTGCCTTTGTATGTCATTCAACTATTCAACTAAAAATATGCTCACCAGATGCCATTAAGAACATCAGGCGCCAAAGTAATTCAGGATTCAACATAATAATAGTTCTTACTTCGTTTATTGTAGTGTTTTGATTGTGAGCCATATTCACACACCCTCCCAAATCAAATTTGAAGCAGTTCGTCAAGATTCAACATAATAATAGTTCTTACTTCGTTTATTGTAGTGTTTTTATTGTGAGCCATATTCACACACCCTCCCAAATCAAATTTGAAGCAGTTCGTCAAGATTGTTAAGCAGTTTGTTCAAGATGTGACATAAAACACATATCGTCTTTCAGGTCCACTCATATTGTAACCAACTATTATATGTGCACAACAACTTAAGAAGTATTTTCGAGCTCATCCGCTGCGGTTGTGAATAGTGTATGAATTATTTCTTTCATGCAATCGAGCAATCACACGTTTAAATCTGTGAGTGAATTTGGACAGCCCTATCCTCAGAGATGATGAAGATTTCAGAAGATTGCTACATTTAGAACATATTTCCCAACGCGAGTGTATTAAACATTTACCTGTTTTTACAGTGTATGTAAACTTATTCGGCACCCGTCGGCACTTATAACTGCAAACCGTGCACAGTTATTGTATAAGACATGTGGATTCCTTCTCAGTTGACACCACAGATATCATTTAACTCTATGCAGTGTCCACTGCGTATGTTATTGTATGTTATTGCATCATTAAAAATTTGAGCAGTTTTGACTTTCGACTGCTGAAGATTTTTGACAGAGTTTGACAGAGAGAGCATTGTACCCTGGAGTGTAGTGAGCTTTACATAAGATACCAGTAGCCGCAGTACTCAATCAGCCTGCAATATCGGCAAGGTGACTCTTGTATGCTGAGAGATCTTGGCAGACAACATTGTACTGTGGGGTGTCGTTAGCTGTTAAAAAGGTATATCAGTGTATATCTGTACTATTCTACAATTAACTGCAGCAACAAATATCAGCAACCTCCGTTGTCGAGAGAATTTAGACAGTGGGGTGGTGGAGATAACTGTTTAAAAGATATAGCAGTGGTTGCGGTATTCTACGGTCATCAGCAACAGCAACTAGCTGATCATGTAAGCTGAGAGATTTTTGATAGCCAGCATTGTACTGTGGAGTGTAGTTAGATATATAAAAATTACAGCAGTGGCTGCCGCAATATTCTAGTCCTCAGTAACAGCAGCTATTATCAGCTGACAGCTTCCTCTTGTTTGCTGAGGGTTTTGGGACATACAGCATGTACTGTGAGGTGTGATTAGCTCTTCAAAAGATACCAATGGTTGCAGTTTTCAACAAACATCGGCAACAGCAGTTATTAACTGACTTTTGAGGAATTTTGGAGTATAGCATATCGATTTCTTCCCATTTCAATATCACAGATAACACTTAATTTGCATTCAATGCCCAATGTGTTTGCTATCGCAGCATTAAACATTTATGCCAGTTTGCACTCTTGTGTGCTGAATGATTTTGTACAGATAGCATTGTGTGTTGTGATTGGGTGTTCAAATACCGGTGGCTGTTGTATTCAGAGATCATCAGCAACAGCATCAGCTGAGTTATGTGTGCTAAGAAATTCTAATAATAATAATAACAGTTTAATACTAACATAGACCTTTTAGTGTGCTTAATGAAAGTGCAAGAAAGCATGTGGATTTCTTCCCATTTTC
Source organism: Ophioderma brevispina (assembly GCA_023653785.1). Classification (NCBI taxonomy): domain Eukaryota; kingdom Metazoa; phylum Echinodermata; class Ophiuroidea; order Amphilepidida; family Ophiodermatidae; genus Ophioderma; species Ophioderma brevispina. The sequence continues at coordinate 52,577 of JAMKCH010031864.1, read as the reverse complement.
AGTTTCTCTGTTTCTCTAGCAAACTGTGATCAACAGCATCTCGCTAAAGTGGCGTTACACAGGTTCTAGATGAACTATATTTTGTTGAATAGGAACTCTGCAGTGGGTTCTTTAAAAATTCACAAAAACTTGGAGAACAGTTGATGTAGAAAGCTTATTTCAACGTGGAATATTAAATAGCAGTTAAAAGCTTGTACTGTTGATTTATACTTTTGGCTTGAGGACTATGATATGATAACTGATGAGATCTTCTATATGACCTGGTTTGAGTGGTGAGGTATTTATCTTCATAAATATCGACCAGTCCATGAGTTATGTTATTATAACACAAATACACTTGCAATGCAATGTCAAATTAGTATATTCATGAATTTGCTTAATACTTTCGGAGTCTTAATTTGTGTGATGTGAGCATTTGGACAGACACCATTGTACTGTGAGATGTGGATAGCTGTTCAAAAGATATATACCAGTGGATGTAATCATCAGCAACAGCAACTATCAGCTGACTCTTGTATGCTGAAAGATTATTTTGATCAATATCATTTTTACTGTGGAACGCTATTAGCTATAACAGTATCAAATAATTCACTTTTGTGTGCTGGAGATTTTGGAACTGTGGAGTGTGGTTAACTGTCCAAATAATTCAAAATTTAAAATTCCAACAGATACCAGGGACTGCAGAAACAGCAGCCGTCAGCTGTTTTGGTAGTGCAAAGCTCTTATAATGTAAAAGTATTGATGGTACCACAAGTATTGTCTACACAAACACAATTTCAGCATATTTGAAAATACACCGTGGATTGTTATAGTTATTTTTTTTTAACTAAACAGGTCTCAGTCTGCAACCATTTTCAAGAAATAGTAGTCAACCATTTGAAATGGGTTAATAACAGCTTGATAATAAACACTTCACTTCACTAAAATCTCAGCGCATTTTAAAATGTTACAGGGAATTTTTTGTCATAATAATCAGTATATTGTATGGTGTGATAAACTTTTTAAAGTATAAATATATCCAAATTTTGATATCCTTGCAATATTGTACCAAATATTACTATTTTGAACTTTCTCAAGTTATATATTAACTTAAATTACTAATTCCAAATCATTGGGTTAAGGTTGATATGTAACCACTCAGTCTGGTTGACTGATAACTCCAAAAGATACTATTGATCATCAAATTTAGTCGCTTTTCCTTACACCCCTGCATGCTTCAATGCCCCATAACAAAGTCAGTGTGCTTTTTTGTAACTTAAAAAAGTGATATTGATTCAAATGAAGCCATAAAGATTTTGATATTGACATGGCTGTTTATCGCATCGTTGGCATTTTAATGAAATTCTTTGTCATCATTTTCACAGTAACATTTCACAATAATGTCACTGTGCTACAAATGCTGTTAGGGCTACAGCAAATGGTGACAGCTGAGTTGGAAGTAGCACCAATGTGGAACAATACTCCATCTTGCAATATTGAAAACGGTATTGGAGGAGGAGTGATGAATTTTCAAGGGAGTGAATATCATACATGTGTCGTTCAACTTGATACACCTCGAGAATCTCACACTCTTATAGAAATATCAAATCATTTCTCTGAAGGTGACTTCTTTTATGTTGAACGAAAGGTTGACATGGAAAACTGCACAAACAGATATGTTGTTATATATAGACAAGCAGAAGCATGTAATATTACTTTAATGCATAAGAACCTCTGGTTAGGTCTACAAGGTAATGTCAGTGTTTTAATTAGAGAAATATCAGCAAAGATATCAATGCATGGATGTCTAGAATTTGATCAAAATGTTGTGTATGGATCAAAAGTAAATCAGACATCGAAGTACTCCAACATTAAACATTATGAAAGTAAAATGACATGTACACTCAAGCGTGGACTTATATTACGGTATGGCTGGATAGGCATTTGTAGATTTGACTTTCCATCCAATTGTAGTGCTATCCTTGGTTATAGAGAAGTTGCTTTTCAGTGTCTAGATAATGTCCTACGTCAAAATAAAATGATACTATATCCCTCTGATATGACCGTATTAAACTTTACCAATAACAATTTATTAAAAATTGATGTTAATGCTTTTCATATTGTGAATAAGCTCCAATTCTTGTACCTTTCAGATAACAAGCTAGTAGAACTACGAATTGGGTTTGATAGGTTGTATAATCTAAAAATACTGCTCCTAGATGGAAATGAATTGGTTACTTTGGAAAGTGATTTATTTCACAGTTTGGGCAAATTAATTGAACTTAATCTGGCCGATAACCTGTTGGAAGTATTACCAGTTGGTGTTTTTCAACATTTAAAATACCTAACACACCTGTTTGTAAATGGAAACCAATTGTTTGTTTTGGAAAGTGGTTTGTTTGAGGGTTTAAGTAATCTTTATATGCTGTGGCTTCATAAGAATCAATTGGTCACATTGGGTAGTGGTGTTTTTCAGGGTTTGCATAGTCTTACCATTTTGTGGCTACATGAAAACCAATTGGTCACATTGGATAGCCGTGTGTTTGGGGGTTTGGGTAGGGTAACTAAACTAAATCTCAATAACAATAGGTTGAGTGAATTACCAGGTGATTTATTTAAGGGTTTGGGTAGTTTACTTGAACTGTACATTGGTGACAATATGTTGAGTGAATTACCAGGTGATTTATTTCAGGGTTTGGGTAGTTTACTTGAACTGTACATTGGTGACAATATGTTGAGAGCTTTACCAGCTGACTTGTTTCAAGGTTTAGGACATCTTTATTGGTTGTACCTGTATGGAAATCAATTGGTCGCATTAAATAGGGGTTTATTCCAGGGTTTGGATGATTTACGTATTTTGGATCTTCATGAAAATAAGTTGGTCACATCCCCAGCAATTTTGCCCCAAGATCTACATATTCTGTATCTTCATGACAATATGATGAGTACCTTACCAATGGATTTATTCCAAGATTCAAGATATCTGAAATTCCTATATCTGTCTTGGAATAAATTGGTCTCATTGAATAGTGGCTTGTTTCATGGTTTGACTAGATTACATGAATTGACTCTCTCAGGCAATATGCTGAGTACATTGCCGGATGGTTTGTTTCAAGATCTTGAAAATCTGAGAAAGCTTTGGTTAGATAGAAATCAATTTGTCGCATTGAGTGCTGCTATATTGAAACCTCTTAACAATTTAATAAGTTTGTATTTACACCATAATAAACTTACCAAATTAGGCAAGGGCATATTCAACAATGCTACTAATCTTAAATGGTTAGAATTGAATGGAAATCAATTAATTAAATTAGATTTTGATCTTTTTAAAACTACAAACAACCTAGCCACCATCGATTTTTCTGTTAACAAGTTGAGTAACATTCCAAATATCCAAAATTTGAGTAATTTGAATTTCCTTAATCTGAGCAATAATGCATTGGCAAAGATAAAAGGAAGCACCTTTTCTAGCCTGCCTAATAACTCAGTATTACATGTAAGTCAACATGAGATTTGTGAGTGTTACATGCCTACTAATGTTGTAACCGACTGTTATGCATCAGACAGGAGATCCCCATATCTCACTTGTGACAGGCTACTGTCAGACAGGACTTTGGTTATCTTTATGTGGCTTATTGGCTTAAATGCGCTTGTTGGAAATATGTTTGTTTTAGTTTGGAAAAAGGCAAAATCTAAAAAAGCTAATGTACAAGATATGTTACTGAGTAATTTAGCCATGTCTGATTTACTTATGGGCATCTACATGATAATCATTGCATCAGCTGATATTTACTTTGGTGAATACTTTCCTATGCAATCTGAAACCTGGAGATCTGGCATTACCTGTAGAATTGCTGGAGCTTTATCAATAATATCTAGTGAAGCATCCGTGTTCTTTGTAACATTAGTTAGCATTGACAGGTTTTTAAACATTAGATTTCCGTATTCGACTAAGATATTAAGAAAGAAGTCGGCAATAATAATGGCTGTTTTGACATGGACTTTTGCAGTAACAGTAGGGATTGTTCCATCTGTTTTAGCTGGTACAAATTTCAAATTTTATGATAACTCACATGTGTGCATTGGTCTACCATTAGCGCTTACTGAAACATACTCTACTTATGAAGTGAAGGGAAAGTTGGTTTGTTCATATTATGGATGTAAATCGAATATTCTTATGAAGTATGAATTTGAGGGTTTGGCAAATGGCATGTATTTTTCCACTGCAGTTTTTCTTGGTCTTAATTGCCTCTGCTATCTAGTTATACTTGGCTGTTACATAGAAATTGTACGAGCTGTTAAAAGATCGTCCAGAGAGTCTGGACGTTCACAAGACATGAATGAACAAATCAAATTAACCACAAAAGTAACAGCCATAGTAGGTACAGATTTCATTTGTTGGTCTCCAATTATTTTACTTTGTATTTTAGTGCAAACAAGAGTCATTAAACTACCCCCATCAGTGTATGCATGGTGTGTCACTTTCATTTTGCCCATAAATTCTGCTATAAACACGTACCTGTACACAGTTGCCGAATTGATCTCAAATTATATCAAGCAAAAGAAAAAATCCAAACACAGAATGTTGCAAGGAGATGTGAACATTCATGTTTTAAATAATAAAATTGAATCTGATTCTAACCGTCACGTTAAACCATGTAAGCCCAAAGAAGCAGAGACAAATATATAAGTTATTGAAAGCTTATATTCCACTGGATATTTCTGTGGCTAGCTGTTGTAACATGTATACAAACATGCTTGGGCAAAGTGAGCAAAGCAGATGAAAAACTGCATTTACATAATTAAAGGTTGACTCAGGTTTTCAAATGTTTGTCCACATACTAATCACTGTGTGAAATAACCAAGCTCAAATCGATAATCACAACTTTGTAATAAAATTCCAGACTTGGAGGTTTGGTTTTACACAGTACACATCAAAACGAAAGACCCGATTTGGATCGGATTTGGATCGACAAACTTTGGATTCGAGCATTTCAGGTGACTATCTTTCAAATTTAAATGCCCAAACATACTATGTTTCAAAATTTCTGAGCCTGCCTTTAAGATCATTTGCTAAAAAACAAACTCCTAACCGACCCTCCTTGAATGGGTTGCCCACCAATAGAACATTGTCGCCTTAGGGACAAATTATGCTCCAAAACGTTTCCAGAAATACAAACGAATAGTGTGAATTAAGGCTGGGACCATTGCACCTATACACACAACGCACATGTGTTCTTGTATGTTGACGGAAACGGACAATATCTATTTAACCCAATGCCACAATTAGTGAAAGTAACTGTTCAAGGTTCTAAATTTTGAGTAATTATGTTTCGCTAATATTACTTACAAACTTAAAGTTGTATTTGAATGCTCTTGGTAACAGTGGCATAATTTGCAGTTTTAAAGCCATGTGATTTCAATTTCCTCAAAATGACACAAAAGTGAAAATGTTGTCAGTAGTTAAACATTTCAAACACTTTTTTCATTGCTGTACTTAGAACGTAATGAGCCAATGATTAACCACCAGAGGTAATTTGCTAAAGTGAATCTATTTTTTGAAAGAGGATGCAAAATGTGCCTATCCTAAGAGGTAACCTGATTGTGAAAAAAATCCTTATTTTTTTATTGTCCAATAAGATCACGCCACTGACATAGGTAACAATACACGAGATTATCGATTTAGTTATACCTATGTATACACATTCAAGCTTACATTATTTAACTTAGCTGTACAAGAGTAAATAAGAATTTCAGAGAATTATCTAATGTGTAAACTATCGAGTAATCGACGGCCTCGTCACGTAGTGACGTATTGTTTGTTTTGTACTGCTCCACAAATTCGCCAAATTTCAAATCTCAAAGTAGTTTAATTAGTAAAATATTAATTATGACGTATTTGCACAACCTCAAATTGCCCGCATCACATAATGATGTTTTTGTCGAAAATATATTCTGCCCAGTTTCACATAGTGTCGTATATGTGCGACACATTTTTCAGTTCATGGTAAAGTTACTATTTTGTCGTTTTCACACAGTGACGTACTTGCGCAAACGCGTCACATAATGACATATTTGCGCGACGTATTTGTTATTTACACGTTGAAATTGCTATTTTGTCGTTTTTCACATAGGGACGTATTGCATTTAACATGTGTTGACATATCTAAACATATTTAAAGCTGATTAGTGAAATATATTTGAAATTTAACTTATGGTGGGGGGGTTGTACTAGGTTTTAATTGAAATAGATGTTTTATACTCGATTCATCTCATATGTGACCCCGTACCATTCTTACGGAGGTGAAAAATTCAATGAGGCGTAGGGACTTCTGTTAATCATGTTATTGTGAGCAATGTTAAGGCCTCAAATATATTATAGTGCGTTTCCATACATGAATGAAATTGTATTTAGTGGCAGGTGAGTGAGTTAAATGACCGGAGTGTCTCCAAGATAATCCGGTGTGGCGCGTGCATTTGAATTCTTTCATTTCCCGGTAGAGTCCCTCTCCGACTTATTGGAATAGGTCCAAAACTCCAGGGAGACGAACGTATCAACGCGAATCGAGTATAATTAGCAGTATAGAGTAAATTAAGAGCACAAAGTCTTCAAAACTGTTTTCCTAAAAATGCGTATTTTGAGAATACGTCAGTATGTGACGCAGCTGAGGCTATGCTGCTTAATTAAACTTGATGCAATAGAGAAAATCATTTTTTTTTTTGATAATGCTACCACTGTGTTCTTGAACCACTGGCCAAGACAATGTGTGATGTACACAGATTGATCTTTGATGACCCCTCTGTGACCTTTGACCCAATTTCATTAAAATCAAACAAAGGTTAACAATTGATCATTTCTCACATGTATTTGATTAACTTCATACTTGGTCAAAAGAACCACTGGCCTAAGGCTCATATGTGGTGTAAACAATTTGACCTCTGATGACTCCCCATGTGCACTCACATCGCCAAACTGCAACTCCCGCTTGCAAACCGCGATGACAGGCGACACACAGCATTCCAGGGAAATGATGTATTTTTAAGATTTTATCCGATGTTACGGATTAGCAAATCATTGCTTATCCCTTTATCTATAGCATCCATTTATGTACAACAAGCCCTTCATTCTTAGCCAGCAAACATTTCACTGCAATTACAAAACAATCACCACCAAATATAAAGTTACTTGTCCTTTGTGACAATAAATTTTATTCATTTCCCAAAAACTTAACATGCAAAAGAAAAACATTAGCTTATCTGTCGATAATCTGTCGATACATTTGTTTGCACTTTGCATATTATTTGTACACTCTACTACTCCAAACATTATGCTACTTTGTTACTGGATACAGATTATTTACCAAGTGATTGGCCCCTAAAAGATAAACATATTTCATCAATCATTTTATTTCTTATTTATTTTAAAGAACCTCTTTCAGAACTTGTAGTAGATCTAATCTCATGTTTCTCTACCATTTGTATACACCTGGCACAAAAAGTATCTCGGCATGTTTTTCGATCAGTATTGTGCCAAAGTCAGACCATTTTGAAAGTTTTCTAAATATACATTTTGTTGCTTATGGCTTGCTCTTTCATTTAATACCTGGCTTGTAAAAAAGCGTGCAGAAATGGCTGAGATAGAACGCCCGAAAGACGCAAACCCCCAAAAAGAAAAGTTGCAGTTTTTAGATTTTTCAATGGGCATTGCAGTGTACTGGGACACGAACACGCGGACCACAATCAATATTGCAAGTAGGCTTTCTTGCTCATTCAGGCGGAAAACGTCTTTGTGTAAAATCAATACACACGTATTATTGCGTTGTACCACACAGTGACCATTGAAAATCCAAAAACTGCAACTTTTGGTTTGGGGGGGTTTGCCTCTTTCGGGTACTCTATCTCAGCCATTTTTTGCACGCTTTTTTAAAAGCGAGAGCAAGTGATAAGCAACAAAATGTATATTTCGAAAACTTTCAAAATGGTCTGACTTTGGTACAATACTGATCGAAAAACATGCCGAGATACTTTTTGTGCCAGGTGTATATGGAGGCAGGAGCTATCCAAAGCATGTCAGGCTAACAGAAAATTTCAAGACAAATCATTAATATGGGAAATCTTTTACTAGAATAGGACAGGTGCATTACACCAGAGTACCAAATCGTGTGAAACATGTATTTCAATGAGAAATGAATTTGACCACCAAAACAAAGTTAGAATGAGGTTGGTGTTTACTCAATTTATTTATAATTCTTGATTGAAATACATTTTAACACAATTTGGCATTTGCTGATGAGTATGTCAACCAGTTATATTCGTGTGCGGGATTCATTCGTGTGCACTATTGACTGAACAAACTAAACTTTTGTTAAGCTCTGTTGCTAGTGACAAGCACCATTTTACTCAGTCCTGCGGTGACACATTTTCTGTGAGTGTAGTATACTAACATTACTTTTATTTTTAAATTTCACTAAAGTTAACTTATGGAAAAAAATTCCAATTGAAAGAGTCATTGAAAACTCTTTTGACTGCTTAACTGAGCTCCACGTCTCATCTGTATTAATCATGTATCATCTGTATTAATCATGTATGACTGCAAGAGCAAACATTTCAGATTGGCATAACCCAACCTACCGTAATTTAACACAATCAAGAAGAGAAGCACAGCACCCCCCTTAAAGGGATAAGCAGTGATAATGCGAGAGGAGAAAAATATTTTGGAAAATTATTATATTAGCTTATAAATCAGGGATGGTGTACTTTAAAAGCAGGGGAAAATCACCAAATAGTTAAAAGAATTAAGTATTTGAGAAATTTGTCACACCATCTCCTGCAAATTGACATGCAGTGATGGCGACTCAAAATGTACACTAAACAGCTGATTGTGCTGCACACCAGAATGGAATAAACAAAGACGTATGTGTTTGAGGTAAAACTGTACAGGTCATGGTGCACAATATCATGCTTTAAAATCTAGGACATTTGCAGGGAAAGGATTTTTGATCTCAAGTCAGAATTTTTATAAGCACATATACATTCCAGAATGAGATAAAATGTACTGTTTTGTCTTTAATATGTGGATTTCAAGCCAACAACTTTTAGTCATGTTAACACATCCATTGCAGTAACAAAGATACCAATACATGAATTTTTATGATTTTTTTCTTATTTTCCGGATTTGCAAATCGCTGCTTATCCCTTTAAAAAATCTCGAAAATTGATAAGTAAAAGAATGCTATTCGTGTGAAAACATAACTTCTCCCTTTGCCTACGATTGGACATTTCTGCCAAGAAGATTAATCCTGAATTGACCCAAACCCATGCAGAGGTACACAGTTCTTATGTGTGTGTACAGCACATCCATTGTTTACACTGTTCAGCTGTTTCTGATACTAGCCGTTGAGTGCAAGAGTCTCATTCCACTGTAGAATGACTTCTATAGCCAATTTATATCCAAAATAATACTTCCAATGTTATAATAAACGATTGTGATTAACAATTACATTGTTTGCTCGTATATTTTAACACTGATAGCATAGAACCAATTTGTTAAGCAGGCTAATATTTCATGTGTGGTAAAGAGGCACAATTTTTTAAAGCAATGCATGACAGATATTACTACACAAGAGTAATTTGGCATTTGGTCTTTGCATTGGACAAGAAGTTCCATTTAAAAGAGCAATTATGATAACCTGTAGCTTGGTGTTTTATGCAATGTGATTTCTACTGCAAAATAATACCAGATGTACCACCAAAAGTAACATGAAACTGAATATGTCTTGTTTCACAATAAAGGTTGATCATTATGATTGCTGCCTAGCAAAGTATTCATTACAATAGTAATACCTGAATTGCTGTGTACATGTAAAACATTTCAAACTAAAATTGTGTTACAAAAACTCAATTTGTTGTTTCATTTCACAAATTGTGCACTCAAATGCAGAAAATTGTCCTTTTTAATTGTTTATTACTTGCCTTCAATGACCGGGCTGGCTTTGCACACGTATTACAAAATAAAACATATTGGTCATTATACTATGCTATAATCTGCACGTGACTGATTTTCTCTTTCAAGTTACTACTGTAATTATGAGTTATGAAGTATCCATGGTAGTTTTACATGCACAAAATTTTGAAGTCACTCACAAGTTTAGTCAAAGTAGGCCTACAGTTCCCTTGAATGCCATAATCCATACCCATTTTTATTTTAATTAACATACTAAACTATACTGACATCCAACATTTATCAATTAACAACCATTTTGTACAAAATGTCTGTATCGTTTACTTTAATACATATAATAGTCTATGTGGTTTTAAACTTTCTTTCAGATAACAAGTTCCGCACAACATCTCTATTCAACTATCAATTTGTTGTATCATATCAACATTTTTTGAGATTATAAATGATCCAATTCTTACAACTGAAAACAATTGCAAACCGCCAATGGCGGTATGGACGGGTGGTGTTTTTTTTTTCTCCAAGGGTATGTGCATTTAGAAGGTCATCTATGAGCCCGAACAGGTCCAATTTTATATTTGCTCACTCTCTGGTAGATGTAGATGGATGACACGGGTATATTGAACCAACAGAGTATTTAGGGAAAAGAATATCAGAAATGTTGATGTTTTTGTTGTGGGGCAAGGCAGTTTTTAAAAGGAAAATTAAAAGTAGCATTCAAATTGCAAGGGCATGAAGGCAAATCAGCAATTGGAAAAGGTCATCAAGGGAATTTGTCAAGATACATCAAGGCGTATTTTTCTGGAGAAGAAATCAAATATGAAAATGTCACTTTTGCAGTGATTCTTATCAATATTAGATATTTTCATTTACTTCTTATATACTTTTATATACACACTATTGGGATTTTGTAAAGGAGGTCTTGCATATACCCAAAATCACTATATCTATTTTTTTTTCAAATTCAAAATGCCCATTTGGTCATATCGAGGCACAGAAGGTCAACGTCCATTGCATTCAATGGGGCTTAGCCTTGTTTCCCCCCTACTTTGGCAACTAAGCATTTGAGACACTCAAAACTATTCCTTATTTTAATCATCTGAGCTCCACCAACAATTTGCACCATTTTGTGTTCACATCGGAGTGAAAATTTGACCCCTGTACCCTTTACCCTTTTTATTGATGTTTGCTGTTTTTAGCATATACCTCTAGGCTTTAGGCTGTAGATATTACAAACTATACAAACTATACCTTTACTGAATCCTTATGGTTAGACACACAATGTGGTATACTTTACATACTATACATGTGGTATGTGGTATACATGATTGGATCAATTTAAAAATTTGACGCCTGTACAAACTTTGTTTTGACCCCCTCTCATTAAGGCACTATTTGCAGCACTTAAGAATCATGTTTCAGGGGTCCCTACCAGCAGGCTGTCAACATCACTCAAACCTTGAGACAAGTTACAAATGTCTGCTAGCTCCCAGGCTAAATGTCCATGTATAAATTCACAACATTGTAATAAAATTCCAAGTACTACGGTACTGCTATATTACACATAAATGTGTGCTGCATCAAAGAGAAAAACCTGAATCGCCTAAGGCTAAGCTTGGGATTTCAAAATATGTATATTTTGAAATCTGTGAGTCCCCCTTTAAATATGCTTGTCTGATGTCTGGGAATAACCTTGGTAAACAATAGAAAATCATTTGATTGATAAGGCTACAACATCGCTTCCTAACTGCTTGTAAATCCAAATTTGAGCCCTCTTTTAAACGCAGAAGGAAGAGAAGTAATTAGCTTAACAAGATTTTGTCTTCATCTTCCAGATCAGAAGGTAAATTATGTCTAACTCTTTGTCTATCACAAGCCGATGTCCTCTTATGCTCAGACTTTCTGGTTTGGTCCAATACACCCATATCTACTATGAATCTTCTTGTTATTTCTCTCCTGAGTCCCTCTTTAATGGTGGTGAGTACAGCTTACAATTTTGAACGTCCATCAATTTCTTGTTCTACATTTTCCTGTTATTTAGTTCAAATAGTATTGAAGGTGATCACGAGAGTAATGACACACTTTACCTATTCAGTTTCATGCCACCTATGTTTACTTTTTAAAATTTTATTTATTTGTTGATTGTCATATTTACAACAACAGTAGCACATGCCTTTTCAGTGGTGCATAGGGCATTGAAATTTGGCCATAAAACCTGCGTAAACGCTCTATCATCTGCCATTATACCCATAAAAATGCAAACTTAAGCTAACTTACTTTGAAATTATTTTTGCTGCATCATTTATTTTCACTTGCTACATCGCCACTCTGAAAAAAATACTTCAGAAACAAAATAAGGTTTCACATTGCAGCTTGTATATATGCTTCTGATTTTTAAACCTTACACTATGAAACAAACACAAGCTTCACCGAAAAAAAGCTTCTTACCAACAACTATGAACATTTGGCCATACCATTTCAACTGCCTTTGTATGTCATTCAACTATTCAACTAAAAATATGCTCACCAGATGCCATTAAGAACATCAGGCGCCAAAGTAATTCAGGATTCAACATAATAATAGTTCTTACTTCGTTTATTGTAGTGTTTTGATTGTGAGCCATATTCACACACCCTCCCCAAATCAAATTTGAAGCAGTTCGTCAAGATTCAACATAATAATAGTTCTTACTTCGTTTATTGTAGTGTTTTTTATTGTGAGCCATATTCACACACCCTCCCCAAATCAAATTTGAAGCAGTTCGTCAAGATTGTTAAGCAGTTTGTTCAAGATGTGACATAAAACACATATCGTCTTTCAGGTCCACTCATATTGTAACCAACTATTATATGTGCACAACAACTTAAGAAGTATTTTCGAGCTCATCCGCTGCGGTTGTGAATAGTGTATGAATTATTTCTTTCATGCAATCGAGCAATCACACGTTTAAATCTGTGAGTGAATTTGGACAGCCCTATCCTCAGAGATGATGAAGATTTCAGAAGATTGCTACATTTAGAACATATTTCCCAACGCGAGTGTATTAAACATTTACCTGTTTTTACAGTGTATGTAAACTTATTCGGCACCCGTCGGCACTTATAACTGCAAACCGTGCACAGTTATTGTATAAGACATGTGGATTCCTTCTCAGTTGACACCACAGATATCATTTAACTCTATGCAGTGTCCACTGCGTATGTTATTGTATGTTATTGCATCATTAAAAATTTGAGCAGTTTTGACTTTCGACTGCTGAAGATTTTTGACAGAGTTTGACAGAGAGAGCATTGTACCCTGGAGTGTAGTGAGCTTTACATAAGATACCAGTAGCCGCAGTACTCAATCAGCCTGCAATATCGGCAAGGTGACTCTTGTATGCTGAGAGATCTTGGCAGACAACATTGTACTGTGGGGTGTCGTTAGCTGTTAAAAAGGTATATCAGTGTATATCTGTACTATTCTACAATTAACTGCAGCAACAAATATCAGCAACCTCCGTTGTCGAGAGAATTTAGACAGTGGGGTGGTGGAGATAACTGTTTAAAAGATATAGCAGTGGTTGCGGTATTCTACGGTCATCAGCAACAGCAACTAGCTGATCATGTAAGCTGAGAGATTTTTGATAGCCAGCATTGTACTGTGGAGTGTAGTTAGATATATAAAAATTACAGCAGTGGCTGCCGCAATATTCTAGTCCTCAGTAACAGCAGCTATTATCAGCTGACAGCTTCCTCTTGTTTGCTGAGGGTTTTGGGACATACAGCATGTACTGTGAGGTGTGATTAGCTCTTCAAAAGATACCAATGGTTGCAGTTTTCAACAAACATCGGCAACAGCAGTTATTAACTGACTTTTGAGGAATTTTGGAGTATAGCATATCGATTTCTTCCCATTTCAATATCACAGATAACACTTAATTTGCATTCAATGCCCAATGTGTTTGCTATCGCAGCATTAAACATTTATGCCAGTTTGCACTCTTGTGTGCTGAATGATTTTGTACAGATAGCATTGTGTGTTGTGATTGGGTGTTCAAATACCGGTGGCTGTTGTATTCAGAGATCATCAGCAACAGCATCAGCTGAGTTATGTGTGCTAAGAAATTCTAATAATAATAATAACAGTTTAATACTAACATAGACCTTTTAGTGTGCTTAATGAAAGTGCAAGAAAGCATGTGGATTTCTTCCCATTTTCAGTTTCTCTGTTTCTCTAGCAAACTGTGATCAACAGCATCTCGCTAAAGTGGCGTTACACAGGTTCTAGATGAACTATATTTTGTTGAATAGGAACTCTGCAGTGGGTTCTTTAAAAATTCACAAAAACTTGGAGAACAGTTGATGTAGAAAGCTTATTTCAACGTGGAATATTAAATAGCAGTTAAAAGCTTGTACTGTTGATTTATACTTTTGGCTTGAGGACTATGATATGATAACTGATGAGATCTTCTATATGACCTGGTTTGAGTGGTGAGGTATTTATCTTCATAAATATCGACCAGTCCATGAGTTATGTTATTATAACACAAATACACTTGCAATGCAATGTCAAATTAGTATATTCATGAATTTGCTTAATACTTTCGGAGTCTTAATTTGTGTGATGTGAGCATTTGGACAGACACCATTGTACTGTGAGATGTGGATAGCTGTTCAAAAGATATATACCAGTGGATGTAATCATCAGCAACAGCAACTATCAGCTGACTCTTGTATGCTGAAAGATTATTTTGATCAATATCATTTTTACTGTGGAACGCTATTAGCTATAACAGTATCAAATAATTCACTTTTGTGTGCTGGAGATTTTGGAACTGTGGAGTGTGGTTAACTGTCCAAATAATTCAAAATTTAAAATTCCAACAGATACCAGGGACTGCAGAAACAGCAGCCGTCAGCTGTTTTGGTAGTGCAAAGCTCTTATAATGTAAAAGTATTGATGGTACCACAAGTATTGTCTACACAAACACAATTTCAGCATATTTGAAAATACACCGTGGATTGTTATAGTTATTTTTTTTAACTAAACAGGTCTCAGTCTGCAACCATTTTCAAGAAATAGTAGTCAACCATTTGAAATGGGTTAATAACAGCTTGATAATAAACACTTCACTTCACTAAAATCTCAGCGCATTTTAAAATGTTACAGGGAATTTTTTGTCATAATAATCAGTATATTGTATGGTGTGATAAACTTTTTAAAGTATAAATATATCCAAATTTTGATATCCTTGCAATATTGTACCAAATATTACTATTTTGAACTTTCTCAAGTTATATATTAACTTAAATTACTAATTCCAAATCATTGGGTTAAGGTTGATATGTAACCACTACAGTCTGGTGTGACTGATAACCCCAAAGATACTTTGATCATCAAATTTTATCGCTTTTCCTTACACCCCTGCATGCTTCAATGCCCCATAACAAGTCAGTGTTCTTTTTTTGTAACTTAAAAAAGTGATTTGATTCAAATGAAGCCATAAGATTTTGATATTGACATGGCTGGTTTATCGCATCGTTGGCATTTTAATGAAATCTTTGGCATCATTTTCACAGTAACATTTCACATAATGTCACTGTGCGACAAATCTGTTAGGGCTACGGCAATGGTGACAGCTGAGTTGGAAGTACAACCAATGTGAACAATACTCCATCTGCAATATTGAAAAACGGTATTGGAGAGGAGTGGATGAATTCTCAAGGGAGTGATATCATACCTGTTTCGTTCAACTTGAACACCTCGAGAATCTCACCCTCTTATAGAAATATCAAATCATTTCTCTTGAATGTGACTTCTTTATGTTGAACGAAATGTTGACATGGAAAACCTGCACAACCAGAATATGTTGTTATATATAAGACAATCAGAAGCATGTAATATTACTTTAATGCATAGAACCTCTGGTTAGGGTCTACAGGTAAGTCAGTGTTTTTAAGTTCAGAAATATCTCTGCAAAGATATACTGCAATGGATGTCTAGAAGTTGAATCAAAATGTTGTGTATATGGATCAAAAAGTAATCGACATCGTAATGTCCAAACATTAAACCTTATGAAAGTAAAATGACATGTCCTCAAACGTGAACTTATATTAACGGTATGGCTGAAGGCATTTGTAGATGTGACTTTCCATCCAATTGTAAGTGCCTATCCTTGGCTTTAGAGAAGTTGCTTTTCAGTTCTAGATAATGTTTCTACGTCAAAATAAAATGATACTATATCCCTCTGATATGACCGCATTAAACTTTACCGATAACAACTTATTAAAAATTGATGTTAATGCTTTTCATATTTGAATAAGCTCCAATTCTTGTACCTTTCAGATAACAAGCTAGTAAAACTACAAATTTGGTTGTTTGATAGGTTGTATAATCTAAAAATACTGCTCCTAGATGGAAATGATTGGGTACTTTGTAAGTGAATTATTTCACAGTTTGGGCAATAATTGAACTTAATCTGCCGAACAAACACACCCTAAAGATTTGAAGTAAGTATTTACCAGTTGGTGTAAACTTCTTTCAACATTTAAAATACCTAACACACCTGTTTGTAAATGGAAACCAATTGTTTGTTTTGAAATTGGTTTTTTTGAGGGTTTAAAGTATTTTATATGCGTGGTTTCATAAGAATCAATTGGTCACATTGGTATGGTGTTTTTTTCAGGGTTTGCATAGTCTTACCATTTTGTGGCTACATGAAAATCAATTGGTCCATTGGATAGCCGTGTGTTTGGGGGTTTGGGTAGGGGTAACTAACTAATAATAACACTATTTTGAAGTGCATTACCAGGTGATTTATTTATTTTAAGGTTTTGGTCATTTACTTGACCTGTTACATTGGTGACAATATGTTGAGTGAATTACCAGGTGATTTATTTCAGGGTTTGGGTAGTTTACTTGAACTGTACAATTGGGTGACCATAGTTGAGAGCTTTACCAGCTGACTTGTTTCAAGGTTTAGACATCTTATTGGTTGTACCTGTAATGGAAAATCATTGGTCGCATTAAATAGGGGTTTATTCATTCCAGGGTTTGGATGATTTACGTATTTTGGATCTTCAGAAAATAAGTGTTGGTCCACATCCCCAGCAATTGTGCCCCAAGATCTACATTCAGGTTCCTTCATGACAATATGATGAGTACCTTACGCATGGATTTATTCAAGATTCAAGATATCTGAAATTCCTATATCTGTCTTGGAATAAATTGGTCTCATTGAATGTGGCTTGTTTCATGGTTTGACTAATTACCTGAATTGACTCTACTCTGGCCAATATGCTGAGTCACATTGCCTGATGGTTTTGTTTCAAGATCTTGAAAATCTGAGAAAGCTTTGGTTAGATAGAAATCAATTTGTCGCATTGAGTGCTGCTATATTGAAACCCTGAACAATTTAATAAGTTTGTATTTACACATAATAAACTGACAAATTATGCAAGGGCATAATTCAACAATGCACTAATCTTCAAATGTTTAGAATTGATGAAATCAATTAATTAATTAGATTTTGATCTTTTTAAAACTTTACAAACAAACGCTAGCCACCATCGATTTTTCTGTTAACAAGTTGAGTAACATTCCAATATCCAAAATGTGAGTAATTTGGAATTTCCTTAATCTGAGCAATAATGCATTGGCAAAGATAAAATGAAGCACCTTTTCTAGCCCTGCCTATAACTCATTATTACAGTAGTCAACATGAGATTTGTGAGTGTTTTACATGCCTACTTAATGTTGTAATCGACGTTATGGCATCAGACAGGAGATCCCCATATCTCACTTTTGACAGGCTACTGTCAACAACTTTGGTTATCTTTAGTGGCTTATTGGCTTCATGCGCTTGTTGGATATGTGTGTATTAGTTGGAAAAAGGCAAAATCTAAAAAGCTAATGTACAAGATATGTTACTAATAGCCATGTCTATTTACTTATGGGCATCCTCATGAATATCATTGCATCAGCCTGATATTTACTTTGGTGAATACTTTCCTATGCAATCTGAAACTTGGCGATCTGGCATTCCCTGTAACTTGCTGGAGCTTTAACTCATACTTCTAGATGAAGCATCCGTGTTTCTTTTGTAACATATTTAGCTTGACAGTTTTTAAACATTAGATTCCGTATTCGACTAATATAAGAGAAGTCGGCATAATCTGGGCTGTTTTTGACAGACTTTTGCAGTAACAGTATGAGTTGTTTCCTCTTTTTAGCTGGTACAAATTCAACTGTTTTATAACTCACATGTGTGCATTGGTCTGCCATTAGCACTTACTGAAACATACTCACCTATAAGTGAAGGGAAAGTTGGTTTGTTCATATGTATGGATGTAAATCGAATATTCTTATGAAGTTATGAAATTTTGAGGGTTTGGCAAATGGCATTTATTTATTTCACGTGCAGTTTTTTCTGGTCTTAATTGCCTCTGATATCTAGTATACTTGGCTGTTACATAGAAATTGTACAGCTGTTAAAAGATCGTCGAGAGTCTGGACGTTCACAAGACATGAATGAACAAATCAAATTAACCACAAAATACATGCCATAGTAGGTACATTTCATTTGATTGGTCTCCAATTATTTCACTGGTATTTTAGTGCAAACAAGAGTCATTAAACTACCCCCATACATGTATGCATGTTGTGCACTTTCATTTTTGCCCATAAATTCTGGCTATAAACCCGTACCTGTAAAACATTGCCGAATTGATCTCATTATATCAAGCAAAAGAAAAAATCCAAACACAAAAGATTTTGCAAGGAGATGTGAACATTCATGTTTTAAAAATATAAAATTGAATCTGATTCTAACTGTCCCGTTAAACCATGTAAGCCCAAAGAAGCAGAGGACAAATATATAAGTTATTGAAAGCTTATATTCCAATGGAAAAATTATGTCGGTGGCTATCTGTTGTAATATGTATACAAATATGCTTGGGCAAAGTGAGCAAAGCCTATGAAAACTGGCATTTACATAATTAAGGTTGACTCAGGTTTTCAAATGTTTGTCTCACATACTAATCACGTGTGAAGGTTTAAAAATTGAAATAGATGATTTATACTCGATTCATCTCATATGTGACCCCGTACATTCTTACGGAGGTGAAAAATTCAATGAGGCGTAGGGACTTCTGTTATTCATGTTATTGTGAGCAATGTTAAGGCCTCAAATATATTATAGTGCGTTTCCTTACATGAATGAAATTGTATTTAGTGGCAGGTGAGTGAGTTAAATGACCGGAGTGTCTCCAAGATAATCCGGTGTGGCGCGTGCACTTGAAATCTTTCATTTCCCGGTAGAGTCCCTCTCCGACTTATTGGAATAGGTCCAAAACTCCAGGGGGACGAACGTATCAACGCGAATCGAGTATAATTAGCAGTATAGAGTAAATTAAGAGCACAAAGTCTTCAAAACTGTTTTCCTAAAAATGCGTATTTTGCGAATACGTCAGTATGTGACGCAGCTGAGGCTATGTTGCTTAATTAAACTTGATGCAATAGAGAAAATCTTTTTTTTTGATAATGCTACCACTGCGCTCTTTAACCGCTTGTCAATTTAAACATTGGCAAATGTCAAAATTAACCCCGGTTTAAATCAATATCCTCGCATTCAAACCAAAGGCAAACCCACCAACTCATTTACGCACATTTTTAAAAGATGGAAACATTTTAGAAAGCATCATTCCAATTCTGTGACTGTTATGGGCCTGTGTCAGATTAGTATTGAATCTTTATGTCATGCTAAATATCCTTGTTCTTAGATGTTAAATACTAACATTACTAACAAACTGTAATATCGTAACCCAGAGGGTGCTTTTGAGCCAATCCCATAATTCATTGCAATGTGATTATACTGGACTGTCATTAACACATATCAGTACTTAGAGATGGGATGCATGACCTTATTGGAGGCGAACTTTCACAAAACTGGTGCACTTTGGGACTCAATACACCCTCTGATCTTAACCGATATGTAAGTGCACAAAAAATATAAAAGTGTAAGGTAGTATTTAGGTATATTTTACATTTATATTATGGAATACTTGTGACATTGTCTACAATGAACTCAAATGTTTGCATCTACTGCTACTGTTGCTGTTGTCTATTGTAAACCAATCTGGCAAGGGCTTTATTTTTCGCACATTTTGTGAGAAGTTCCAAGAAAAATATAATAATTACCCTAATTCAATTTTGTAACAGTTAATATCCTAAGTTGATGAATTCTTGAGAATTTATATGTAAATTGGATTATTGCCTTTGGCCTCAAACTATAAGGCCATATTGGAGGAATCAACTTGAAATCCTCTGGTGCGTACAGGATACAGGATGAGTAAAAGTCTCCCGAAAGTTAATTATGAAGTGTAAGTCCATTTATTAAACCACTTTTAAGTGACAAAATATTTCAGTTGCTATACTAATAACATCTAATCACTCTTAAACAAAATCGCTTTAAAATAAGTTTAATCCAAAGTGCATTGTGTGTTCTTACTGTGTGGAACAACAAAGAAAATGGCAAAGAAATGCTTGTTTCACAAACTATATGTGAAAGTTATCAATAATTATTAATAATTATTATATATAGTTATTAATAGTTATAAGTATTGTGTATAGTTATCAATAGTTATTAGTATTTTAGTTATTAATAACTATTATGTATAGTTGTCAATAGTTATTAATAACTATTATGTATAGTTATCAATAGTTATTTATAACTATTATGTTATTAATAGTTATTAATAAGTATTGTGTATAGTTATTATTTATTAATAGTTATTACTAACTACTATGTATTGTTATTAATAATTTTTACACACTTATCATTTATATATATGTTTGGATGAACTTGATTATAGGGGATTTGTGATAATAGTGATAAAATAGTGATAAAGCAGTTAGTGCAATAGAAAGCATCTCACTTAGTGGCACAGGCACATTTTCAAGTATGAAATGAGTTCAATTTACTCTCAGATGATAGTCTAGGACCTTGGAAGAATACAGATATATTTCAAACACAAAAATATCTTACCATAAAACATATTTAGGCTAAATACATCGAGTAATATTTAACCTATTTTTTGGGTTGCCATAGGTTTAATCAACAAATTTATCTATTGTATGGATATATAGATACGTACTCATTGATATTAAAGCCACAATGGTCATACACTGGTCAAACAAGGTGGATGGCAAGGGAGTAACGTCGGCATGCGTTTTCTTGTGCTTAATGCCATGATCCGTGGTCTGCTGAATAAAATCATTCCAGAGTAGTTTTATTATAAAATCACTCTGTTTACCCATAATGGCGCTGATTTAGGCTTAATCATTTCGGGGGAGGGCTAATATATATAAAAGCTTTAGAACCGTGAACAAATATCAATTTTGACAAATCTTGAAGGTGCAATATTTTCCTAATAATTAAAAGTAGTTTAATAAATGTTCATAGTTCATAGTTTTTGGCTCACCCTGAAATGCACCTGAAGCATTGTTTCTACATGTTTGAAAGAGTAATGCAGAGTCATTCCAATAAGCTTATTATGCAGGACTATAACAAAACCTTTGGCAGGTGATTTGCTACTTTTAGTTTTAATAAGAAGTTACTTAGCACCAATATTTTCAGAGCACCTCATATGGGGTTTCTTGGATATAATACCAGAGGTGTGAATAAATGTGTTGTGTGCATAATAAGTGTTAATTGAAATTGTGTTATAGTGTTGATAATTATGACATTAGTGTTGATAATTGTGTACCCTGTATGTTTCAATCACAAAATACATATCCTGGGAATGAAATGGATTTGAGGGCTCAAATATCAGGACAACAACGAGAAAAATACGGCCTTTCATCTGATATCAAAATCGACCCTACTTCCGGGTAGATTGGGGGGTCCCAACCACGATCGGAACACGCACCTTTAAGACTTAAGATTCTTTGTGTTTTTAAAAATAATATTATTGCACAGCATAAGTTTACCAAATAAACAAAAAATCGCTGTTTTAATGGTTAACCATCAATATTTTGCACAGTATTGAATAGGGCTTTGCAATATGCATTATTGCTTCTGCAAGTTTGTTTCCCACGGTACTTGATGGGGCGTACGTACACTGTTAAAAATGTTCCTAATTTTACCAGACTTTACCTTTTAAATTCCGGTAAACCCCAATTATTCAAGAATCATAACGGCGTATTTACCTATTACCTAAAACCTTAAAAAATACATTGGACAGCAGAAAAAATGTAAATAAACAGGGGCTAGAAAATAATAGTGAGACATTTTGAAAAAAAGGGTAGTATTTATACGCTGATCGTTATTATATTTCCGTAATATTACGCTCTTTTGTAACTTACTTGTCTTTAATGTAAGAATATGAACTATGAAAAATCGTTTGAAAATGTGTTACATAACGTCGTAAGTAACGTCATTAAAAAACAAAATCTTATTTTCCCTATCATTTTTAAAAATAATTTTAAGAACGCTTTTCCCCCTTTTGTATTATATTTAGTTTAATTTGAAAAAAAAAGTAGTATACACATATATTTAATTTTAGCATCTGCTATCAGTAAAGTCATGTAGTGCAGTGGATAAGTTTTAGGATTTGTAATCTTAAGGCCCTGGTTCGAATCTATGTAAGGTACATGTATAAAGTTTATTCATATGATGATTAAGTAATTGGTGACATTAGAATGTGTGTATTAGCATATAAAACAAAGTGTATAAACTGGTTTAAATCTTTATTTCTTCACGTTTTCCCTTTGTTTATTGCCTTTTTTCTCTCAAAATTGTTTGTATGAAATATAACTTTTTACAACCACGTGATTAACGTAATTCAACGTTTCTATGATGCCATAGCTACAACGTGAAAAATTTGGTCAGCGAATTGTAAAACGTTTTAATTTTAATATTGTTTAAAGAAGTCAAAAGCCAACTGTTAAAATATAAAAAAAAACATGTAGAGAGCTCTGCCACCTTATTGTAATCAACGTGGTTTTTGAAGGTCGAGCGAGAAGTGCCCCTTGAAAGCGTCTCAGGAAGAATTTCCTGAACTGCACATCTCCCTGTCATGGGCTGGCATCATACAAACGACTCTCTGAGGTCTCTGGGCTTAGGACCAGACTCTGGCGGGGTTAAACCGGTTTTATGCGATCCCAAACCTTCCCCACTTCCCTCAGAGATAAATTTAATTAAACGATCATCAAAGATTGAGCCAATTGCTGATTAGCAAACAAGTTGGCACACCCCCTGGTGCCATGACATACAGTGTATTTTCGTGAGACTCCAGGGCTAGACGAGTTAATATAGAATATTAATCGCGTCAAACCCCCTTACTGATACAAATTGTGTCAATTCTGCTTATTTTTCACAGAGATCCAACCAAAGTCACACCCCTCCTATACAAAATTTAACAACAATGGTTTCGCTGATCAAATCCTGTTATAGTCGCAATGATATCGACAAATTGCATATTTGCAGTTCAAAATGAATGTAAAATTTACATTCAATAATTAAATGCTTTTTAAAACGTTCAGCGCTGTGTCTTTTGAATAGTAATTAACAAAATTCAAAACCATATTTCTCATGACCACAAATACACTTTTCATAAATGGCATTTTTTTTACATTAAAATCTTTATTTAAAAAAATTTTAAATCTAAATGTTAGTTAGTACATTAACACGTCTCATCAAAGCAGTCACCCTCACTGTTACAAGCTCAAGCTTCAGTACACATGAATGACCAGAAAGAGGCGTAATGTCGGCCGCGTTTTGCCTCCACTCACCAGATCGGGAATCCTACTCAACAAAGTGCATGATTTTAAAAATGCAAAAACAACCAGCCATCATGATTCGTATTTGCATGTCATGCGATGTGTTTCAACAATGGTAGGTCGGTAAAACTAAAATTTGACCTACACACTTAAGATTTTTTTTTCTGGTGCGTGCGAATGGAGCATTTGAGTCGCTTCTTACTAAACCATTACCTCACTCGACCTCAAAACACAAGCAAAAAATACAGGATTTTAAGAAATCCAAATACACTTTCATTTCGTTTCAGGAAAATAGTCAACTTCATACATAATTTCACAAATTTTACTTATGTATTTATAACCAAAATTCACCAATTTTCATATGGTTATCTTTTAAAACCTTACTTTAAAATCCAAAAAAACATTCGAACTGTATCCAGCACATTCATTGGCGTGTCTGACCAATTTTTGTTTTGGCAGGCCTTCTAAAACTAAAGCAGCGAAAATGACGATTATGAGTCGCCTCTACTGATCTCCAAACTGAACAAAAAAAACAAAAACATCTTAGTTGAAAATCTGCCTAAATTAATTTCAGGCAACGAATGTTTTCATTCCAACCTGCAAACGTTTCGATTTCAAAACAAAACAGTTTTATTAATGCTGCATAAATATAATTTCATGCAGAAGTGGTCATGAATTTACTAATTTTGACGTCTCTATAATTTGCCACATTCGGGACTTCCATTTTCTTCAACATGAAACATCAAAAGTACAATTCTCAGTCCAAGCCCGAACTCTCACTTCAGTATTATGGCAAAAATTTCGCTTCTCCACAAGCAAAAAATATTGATTCCAAAAATATTTAAAAAAAGAAAAATATAAAAAAAATAGCCATACATATTTCCATTACCTATAAAAGAACTACATATCAGTCGGTTGTCAATCAAAGCATACCTTGGCGTAAGATGCGTCCTTATTTCTGAAATAAACAAAAAAACCACAGTTTCCAACGCAGCTTTCATCTTGCGTCGTTACATCCAAAACTTTCGCCTGTAACACCGACGAGAGAATGAATTCACCATATCCAGGTCCATGGCAAAGTAAAATTGGCATAATATTGGACAATGATAATCAAACTAAAGGTGCTTGTTCCGATTTATGTCTATGTGGTACTCTACTGTCTGAGGAGCTATGGCACACTTGCACATTACCCCATCAGGACCGTGGACACAAACTTGCGGTTTTGATGGTAGACGCAATAATGCAATTGCAACGCCCTTATTCAATACTGTGTGATATTGATGGTTAACCACTAAAAACGGTGGTTTTTTGTTATATCTTGAGAATGGAAATGGATTTGAGGGCTCAAATTTCGGACGAACCAATGAGAAAAAATCCGGCCTTTTCATTTGATATCAAAATCGAGACTACGTCCTGGTTAAAATAAGGGGGTCCCAAAGACGATCGGGAACACGCACCTTTACACACATTGTATTCCATAAAAAAAAAAAACCTGTAATAAATTAAATACATAACCTGATCCATGGTTAAATCCCAATGCTGAAAAATGGCAAAACTTTAAAAATCAAACCACGACACCATCATTCTAACGGCGCATATACACAGGTTCTATATTGTTTCCACACACGCTGGCCACCATGTTAAAATAAGAAAACAAGCATGTTGGAGAGCTCTGCCACCTTATAGACCGTATTCAATATGACGTCAGCCACCAGCCATGTTGGTGGACAAGATGCATACATTCGAGGACTACAATACATTCACCTGTCAATCGATCCATGTTTTCGATTGCACAGGGATCATTGACAGGTGAATGTATTGTAGTAGTGGAATGCGTCTAATTTGTCCACCAACATGGCTGGCTATTGAATACGGTCTATTGTAATCAACGTGGTTTTTGAAGGTCGAGCGAGAAATGCCCCTTGAAAGCGTCTCAGGAAGAATTTCCTGAACTGCACATCTCCCTGTCATGGGCGGGCATCATACAAACGACTCTCTGAGGTCTCTGGGCTTAGGACCAGACTGGGGGTTAAACCGGTTTTATGGGATCCCAAACCTTCCCCACTTCCCTCAGAGATAAATTTAATTAAACGATCATCAAAGATTGAGCCAATTGCTGATTAGCAAACAATTTGGCACACCCCCTGGTGCCATGACATACAGTGTATTTTCATGAGACTCCAGGGCTAGACGAGTTAATATAGAATATTAATCGCGTCACACCAACAATAACGTTGAAGCTGAGATTTTACGCCGTTATTTTACGTTCTCTGCAATGGTTTCGTATTTTTACGACTCCAGTTATTTTACGTTCTGCATGTTGTGAGTCCCAGCTGCCAGTCAAATCCCTGTTTTTTTTACAGGTTTACAGGTTTTTAACAGTGTACAAGTGCCATGCTCCCATATCAAGTAGAAAACACAATACACATTAATCGGAACAAGCACCTTTAAATTGAAACATTTTTTTTTATTTAGCTCTAGTATATTGAGGCTTTCAATCAAGCTTTGGCTATCTTTGTTAAACTACGCTGCACTGCATCACACACATCCGTGTAGTTGACTAAATCATGCAGACACAATCAATGCAAGTTGTTGTGTTTGCTCACAGTTGTTTCCGAAGTCTCATTCATTATGACAAAATATATAAATATAAACGAAAAATGTCAAAAGCAGCAGTTTTAAAAATTAAAACACAATTTGTATGTGATTTTAACTAGCTACTTCCTACGCCAAATTAACCAAGTTTCATTGTGGGTAAAATAATTAGTCTTAAAAATGTATGAGTTTATGCAGATTGCTATGAAGATAAAAACCATATGGGAAGCTATAACATGCAAGTCGTAATGTTTGTAGGTCTATATGGAAATATGATCACCAGGGATTTTCTGATTTTTTTAGAAAGACGACATAGCTTTTGCATGTCCCTACTTATATCAGTTGTCAAAACTGTGTCACCACTGCATAAAGTGTTCTGATAATAAAAGAAAAAAAAACATAGCTTGGTGCTGTTAAAGGAGCATTTCGTGATCCACAGCCTGCACCCACAACTTACCTCCAACAATTTGAGATCTTTATATCATCGAAACCGCTGGCCTAAGTATTAGTACTTGTGCCTAATCTTTCGCGCAGATTCTTCTCTAAAAATTGTACTTTTGAATTTTCTGTCCATAAACGGACAAAAAATACAACACAGATACCTATGGAGTAGCGTGATACAAACATTCGAAATATTCATCAAAACGCACTGTCAGAATCAACTGACATTTCGGAAATAACCTTTTCTTGAGGATATCCAGCGAACTATAAACAAAAATGGAACTACTATGATCACAAAATGCGGCTTGAATTTATTAACAACCTTGTTAACATACATATTTAAAAAATGAAAGCTTGTTTTGAATAAACAATTATGGGAAAAGTTAAGGTAGCAAATCGCATAGTAGGATTGCAATATTTGTAATATTAGTAAGATAATTATGATACTAATGATACTAGTACAAAATATGATACACCCGTTCAAAAGTAGAAATGCAGTTATTAAAAGATTAAATATTTGAAGAAAAAATCTACTCGGAGTTCTATGAATTATATTAATTGATCAAAACAATTTGTATTTTTTATATACATTGTTCTAATCTACTACACTCGCCCCTGCAATCACTTTCAATCAACTATAGGCATTTTTGAAAATTTTGGCCACTGTACAAAATCATCCCTTTTACTACTTTTTTTAACCTACCCTCATACCGCCTCACCAACATTTACCTTTACTACTCCTTTTTGGGCTTCTCAGAATTGGTGATATTCAATTTTATGAACTGTGACCTCATATAGAGGTTCAATGGCATTTGGAGATCAAGAAGCCTTTAAGTCCAAATCATTTGGGGATGTAATTTGGAGTTCCAAAGTTTTCATGTATTTTAAAAAGTCAGAGGTCACTCTATTTACAAAGGTCAGCAGATTCAATGGTGCAAATATAGATGTTAAAGGTCATTTGAGGTAACTGTTTATGTCAAAAATCGTTTAGAAATCCAATGCTATTTGAGGACAAATGTCAATGCAGAGTAAAAGATCACTTAGAAGTTTCATCTGAAGATCATTTGGAGGTTAAAGAATCAACCATTCTATAGCACTGGGTCATTTACAAGAGCCTCAAGTAATAGGGCAGTGGTAATTCGAAGTGCAAGTTCACCTTTGAGTCAAAGGAGTATTGTAGAATAGGTCAAAAAGCACATCCGGTTGAAGTCACCTTGAAACGGTCTTGATAGGTCAAATATCCTTTTTGGAGGTAAAATGTAATTTTAAAACAGTCCTAGCTGCCAGGGTCACTTAGCAAGCTAATGGTCTTAGGCCATTTAGAGGCGAGAAGAGGTGGTGGGAGAAGCAAGAACCGTCCCCGTTGTTCTCCCTGCAAGTAACTCTCGCCAGTGCAGCGAATCTCCTACTACACCAACCAACACTATTCTTCCATAACATTAATTCTCAAGTATTCCCATGTCCTGACTAGAGTCTAAGGTCTACCTTGACTATAGCTTCATTGAATGGAGGGTTTTCTACCGGTGGGGGGCACTGACATTGGAAGAGGTTACGGGTAATAGCCGCGGCCCTTAAGCCCCCCTTTTCGCATTTCTCCAACCGTTTCCAAGACCCCCAGTTGAAGCCTAAATCAGTTCTTAAAGGTCCCCTTTTCAATTTTCATAAAATCTGACCTCAGAAGCTGATTTTAGCCAAATTGTCAGCTCCCAAGCACTGCTAATTTCTCAAAATTTCAGTTACCAAGGCCCTACTTTCGGAGAAAAAATCCGTTCCCAAGCCCCCTATTTCGGAATCGGGGCCGCACATCCTACCTGAAAAAGGTGAGTGCCCCCCCCCCCCCAGCCGGTGTTTTCTAATGCAAAAAGTAACATAAATGTGGCATTAGTGTAACAATACCAGGACAGAATAATAACCATGCTTTCTAAGAATGGCTAAGAATATCAAGAGTATACTACCATGTTTGAAGCTGATCCGTTCTCAGCTAAAACAACTGCTTGGAGAGAGATCTCCCAGGAAAAATATCAAACCCTGGCACACCTTATTGACTCCACCGCTATGAACCCATAACAGCAACGAAACATGGTCTACCATCCTAAAGCTTCGAGGGATCCACAGACCTCCACAGCAGCCAAATGTTACCCCCAGCCAAGTTGCACGCAAGAAAGGTCCCAAGAAGATTAAACTAGACCGTAAGAGGTATAGTGCGACCCTGGTTTCACTGCCCGTATTGATAAACCTTCACAAGGAAAAGCATTAGCCTTGACAAGATCTCACTGAGCAGTCTGAAAAACTTCGGTCCAGTATCAAAAGGAGTGGCTTCTTGAGGCTCTACAAATGCTGCCTTATTTCCCACGGTTCCCAAAGATCTGAAGGAAAGAACATGTTATGGATATGGCACTCCTAAAGCCTGGGAACGATCATTTTAATCTAAGAGCTATAGACCATATCACTCCTCAGCCATACCTACAGCTCTTTGAACGTCTCCCCTGCTCAACCCACCGCATCGCACCTGTGATAGACGAACATCTCATACAAGACCAAAATGTTTCCGTCCAGACAAATCAACAACAAGTCAAGTAATACAACTAACTCACACATAGAGGATGGTTTCGAGAAAGGTTTGGTATCCGGAGTCGTGTTCGTTGATCTATCTATCACTGTTAATCACAGATGCTTACTCCATAAGATTCTGGAACTCACAAGGACATCCGCCTGACTGCATGAGCTCATCCAAGGATTGCTTGCGTTCAAGATGAAGAAGAGCCGATGGCGTAGGCGTAAGAATGGACTACTCCAAGGGAACGTGCTCGTGCCTCTCCAGTTCAACATCTATACCAACGACCAACCTAGAAGTGCAGAAACTTATTGTTTTATCTATGCAGACGATCTTGGAATTAGCGCACAAGATGCAGACTTCACATTTGTCGAAGGGAGATTCTCCAAAGTTTTGGATGAAAATATGCAAATGGTGCGCCCGCAGGCGGAGTGCCCATCTCTCTGTCAGTGGCGTTTGGGCCAGACTCCCTCATATAATGTTGCTGTGGGGGGTTCGACATTCCTCCCGCCCACAGCGAGTCTGTATACATTCCCAGCATTAGCCGGTACCCATTTATACTCCTGGGTGGAGAGAGGCAAGCGAGGTAAAGTGCTTGCCAAGTGCACAACCACATTGCGACAGGGGCTCGAACCCACAAACCCTTATGACTTATGGGCGAGCGCGGATCACTGCCAAACCACATGGTTTGATGAAACGCACTCCTTATATGGGAAAAACCCTATACGGCAAATCCATCAGACAAGGTTGGTGCTTTCCATCTACGCAACGTGAAGCCCAACGTCAAGCTTAAAGTAACCTAGTCTGTAACACCCCTAGAGTACTGTGATTACCCTGTCTACCCCTGGGGTTACATGGACCGCCTCTCTCTCTCTATCATAAGACCCACCAAGAAGACGAAGAGAAAGTATGTTCCACGCAAAAACATCTTGAAACAAATCATGGCCACAAGCTGGGGTGCTCGCACCCTCCTTAAGATCGACGCATGCCCTGTGGCACTAATATGCTTGAGTCTGATTGCCTGTATGAGAAAGATTCAACCCATTCCAAGGAAGCTTGGTCCAGCGTTAGATGCGTTCCTTGCCGGCTTATCACAGGATGACTCCAACGGACCACTTATACAATAGCAGGAATTGTCCACCAGACATGCAAGTATCTAATGTGAAGCACCATCGTTCAGAAATTTGAATCTATGGTATTGAGGTTATGTAAGATGAGTTCCAAGGTGGATGGCCCTGATCAACAACATCACCCCTTCCTTTCGGTTCGTTTAGCCGAGAACCAAAACCCGCTTTCGTTTCATACGAAAATTAAATAAGTCGTTTACTTATTCCATTTCGGATCAACGAACCTCTTTTCATTTCGCATCAGTGATTCTTCGGATAAACGAACCTTCGGATAACCACAACTTCGGCTAGGAAAAAAACCTCTACTCCATGGGATCAAAAAGAGAAAGATGCTTGCATAAGGATTTTGATTACGCATATCGTGGAAGTAACTGATTTCTGCGCATTAATATTGTCTAATTATACCTTTCCATACTAGGGGTTATGTCAAGTGCAAAAGTTGAATGTGATTGAAAATAAATAGAAATGTCATTCACAATTTCTTTTCCTAAATATCAGCGACCAGTAGATATACTTCATGCAGCATTGACTCGAGCAAATAATAAACCAGTTGATATTCCAGTTAAAATCCGCTCGGTATGCACTACAAAATTAAATTTTCAACTGTATGGGTAATAACAATGGTTTGTCTCCGATCAAAATATGCATATACATGCATATATATATATATATATAATCCTATTCGATTTAGTTTTTATTATATTAGTCTTTGTCTTTTTATTCTTAATGACATTATAGATAGTGAATGAAACATGTAAGGGACTTCAGGAGTTCGACTTTTTTGTGATGTTTTGACTATATGTGTCAGTGGAAATCTGCAAAACATATCAGTTTGGTTAGCAGGGGTTTTCCAATGAATTTGGTGGTATTCATGAAAATTGGAATATTGGTTTTGTGTTATATAATTCAAATGCTGTGTTAACTGGTTAGCCGGTCTACTGTATTTGAGTATTCATTTTTCTTTTTCTTAACCGTTCATGTTCTGGCTCCCAATGCATCTCGGCAAGTAGGTCTGTGATTGATTGTACCATGCTTTACACTTTGCAGGTGTCACTTCTCTAACGTTAAGTACAGCAACCTCCTGGAGAAGATCAGATCTCTATACTTGGAGGTGGACGCAGCTGGGCTCGTGCAGCTTGGGCCCAAACTATGCTGCCTTTGAGGTCGTCCAAGCATGCGCTTCAGCCCTGCCTGAAAGCTGAATGGGCCATTTCTGTCGGGTTGAGAAATGGGTGAGTAGGGGGGGGGGCAACATCTGATTGTAATATTGCCGGTGTCATAAAAACACTCCGTGGTCCATCGTGACTGAGGTCTACACCCCATCGGTCTATGTATTCCCCATTGAGTGCCGTATGCCTCGTGTGTCTAGCACTGTTACCCAAATGGTCGTCTACAAGGTCACGGTTTATTCCGTACATGTGCTATGGTGGCTAGGACCCTCTCTCATGGGG
Organism: Ophioderma brevispina; assembly: GCA_023653785.1. Lineage (NCBI taxonomy): Eukaryota > Metazoa > Echinodermata > Ophiuroidea > Amphilepidida > Ophiodermatidae > Ophioderma > Ophioderma brevispina. The sequence goes on along the minus strand of JAMKCH010031864.1, from coordinate 20,710 downwards.
GACACTCAGTTTCTTACACCGGCATTAGGGGGAAGTTGGGCTCGGTATTGAGGACGGGCAATTGCCGTTATATCAAAAATATCTGATGTTGAACAGTTGTTGCCAAGAACTCCTCAAAAGTATCTCTGGTAAAAACAGTCTCTGATGGTCTGTGCGCCACTAACCCCACCTCACCAGAAATAGCCAAGGTAAACGTTGACTTGTTTGCCTCTCTGTCCATGGACATCTCGTCTCGCTGGAACTCCACGAGGAGGGCGACCTAGGACCGGCGGGTCCATATATACAGTATGTGCAATGACACCATTCTGCAAAAATCAGTGGCAAAAAAAACAACTCGTGCATCCAAATATACGTTGCTCGTTCCTTTGCTTAGGTACATCCTCTGCTAACTGATGGTTCATAGCATGCCATCCAGAGTTCTTGCGATGTTGCTGCTTGAAACAAAGGGTTTGTTGGGAGGTCAGCTCGCAGTTGTGCATTCAATGCCTAAAGTCATCGAGGTTGTTATTCTAGGTACTGCTGAACCTATCGCTCCATTCGTCGTTCAACCTTCCGGTTGATTGACTCCTTTGGGTAAGCTTGTGCGGCGCCCACTTGAAGAGATATGGTAATGATAGCTATGGATGTCCAGTCTTATACCTAGAGTATCAGCACATACAAAATCGTATGCGTCGTCAGCTCAGGCATCAATTCAGGCGATTTCTATCCATGTCCATTCGCTGTACTTCCTTAGCAGCCATGATGGAATAGGAGAGTTGCTGGGTTACGTATTTTGGATAGATGATGACATTGTGGAAATGATGCGGCAAAGAAAGAAAGATACTTGGCAAGATTCAAAAAGACTAGAGGTCTGAGGCCTGGGTTTAGTAACACTTTTGTTAACAAGTAAATGACTTGCAAGCTGAGCCCCAACCTTACTATACGCGCGAAATCCGATTGTTCATTTAGCGAAATAGATTACTATACAATGAAAGGAAAAAACTTCTTTGGGGATGTGCATTCGAATTTACGCGAGTGAATTTTAAATACATTAAATGAAATTCATATTGCGCGAAATCGTACACTTATTTTTATCTCGAGGATGCTGGGTTTTGGAAATAGAATGGTTAAGTGCCTAATTGAAAATTTGGATTGTGGAATGTTCATATCGATTTACCGCACGAAATTGAATGCATTCATTTCAAATTGATGTGCATATTTGCCGAAAATCGTCCGGGAAAACCTATACTTGTGTCCACTAATACCAACATATACCAAGGGCTGACCTTTGTAGCTATTAGCCAATCAGAACAAATATGCAAAGGAGCTAATCAATATGCATATTTAGCAAACAGAATTTGGACATGGGGTTCAGGTAGGGGTTTTACCTTTTTAGTTATTGCCAATCAGATTAAAATATGCGAATGAGCTCCATTATAAAATGGAAAGTTAGCAAACAGAAGATGCAGGGATAATACTTGTTCCCCCCCCCCCCACACAACACAAAACATTTGACCTTTGATTTGTGAAGCAATTTACAACAAGATCAAAATTTGTCTTTAAAATCTGGGAATTTAAAATCTTTTTTTAACTTTATTTTTTCCAATTTCACTTTGATTTTATGGTGGCTATTTGCACCAGATATACATAAAAATATTTGATACAATAAAAATTTGTTTTAAAACTTGGATTTCAAACTCTTTATCAAATTGAAAGCGAATATAGCAAGGTTCAGTGTTTCATGTTAGATGAGATCACACACCAAGGACCTATTTCAATATATTTTTCTCATTTGATTGGTGTAAACGATTTAAAAAACCAGGCTGATAAACTATTTTACGCATCAAATTTCATGAAAAACTTAAGAATTTCAAACTGGTTCTATTAACGTTATGAGAAAATGTGTATTGGAAAGCAAACATACTTGCAAAGGGGTTTAGTGCTTCCTACAAAAGGGAACCATTTCTGCACTCACACCGTGACGCTTGCGTGGCGCCACAGCTGCTTTCCCGGCCAATCCCGTCAATTAAAATTAACTGGTCAGGCCTTAGACCATGTTACGCAAATGTGTATGCATATGTACGGACATGTTTGTGTTTGTGGGTGTGTGTGCATGGTGGCAAGAGAGGTAGAGGATGGAGGGAGAGAGAGAGAGAGAAGGGAGATAAGAAAGGCAGAAGTGGAGAGATTGAGTGAAATACCCAGACTAAAGTCATTAAATTGCTAGAGGTGAAAAATTTATTATGAATTGCATCAATACACCAAAAGGATTGATTGGAGCGCATATGCAAGCACATACTACGGTGTCCCACGGACGCAATTTTGCATCGAAAAATTTTAATTTTGCGCATGAATTTTTTAGTGTTGCAACAAATCTGTAGTTTTGGAAAAATATTAAAAAAAAAAAAAAAAAAAAAAAAAAAAAAATTTCAGAGTTTTGCAAAAAATATTCAGAGTTTCAAAAATTTTCAGAAGTTTTGCAAAACCTATTTAGAGTTTGCCAAAAAGATTTCAGAGTTTTGCAAAAATTTTCAGAGTTTTGCAAAAACAATTCATGAGTTTTCAAACAATAATTTTGCAAAAAATGCAATATTTTTGCAAGAATATTTTATAGTTTTTGCGAAGGTATGTATAGTTTTTGCAAATAAGTATTTACTACTTTTGCGAAATATATTACAGTTTTGCAAGAATATTTATCGATTTTTGCCGCAAAATAAAGCATAGTTTGCAAAAATATTTCAGTATTTTGCACAAAATTCATAATTTTGCGAGAAAATTTTTTTCTCGAATCGTACGGAGACAGTCGCAGCAATTTTCAGCAACTTCCGGAATCACCGAAGAACCGAAATTGGAACCGGAGACGAACTACGACGACTATTTTTAACCACCAGGTCACTAACTCCATATCTCTGTGGCGCCATCACCACCGGCATGCGGCGTGTGGCATGGCCCTCACCATGCAAATTTAAGCAGACGTAAACCGAAATGAAGGCATTTAATCGCGCTGAAAAAGTGGCGTCCACCTGAAGCCAATAGAAGCGTGTTAAGTACTTAGAATATTGAATTAATGGGTGAAAGTAGGTTATCCAATTAGTCACTAGTAATAACAGAATTTCAGAACATATAAGCCTGTTTACTGTAATAATATCTATTATATGCAGGTAAACCTTAGAAGCGAGCGCTAAGATTCACTTTTATTCTGTCATATTTGCCATAGGAAAATGGCACGCAAGAATTCCCTAAATTAACCGTTTAAAATCCCACATTCCCAAATCAAGCGATCGTTTCCGGCCCCCTAGTTTAAGGCGTATTCTTTCGACTTCCTAGGCGAATAGTATGACATCTTTGGTAAAAGAATAGGGACGGCGGCGGTCCCAAATAGGTCGTCTGATGTTTGTGATGGTTCTCGAATCTTTCTGAAATGCACAATTTCAGTTTCGGTTTCTACATTCTTTAACCTGAAAATGTATTCTGAGTCAGCAATAACAATATAAACAAATGTAAAAACCACTAATTCATGTTAACATGGTCATTTCTCATACCCCAGGACATGTCCCATACCTCCAGGACAATGTCCGATACCTCCAGGACAATGTCACATATCCCCATGACAATGTCCCAATACTCCAGGACAATGTCCAAACACCCAGCACAATTTTCCATACCTCCAGGACATGTCCCATAACCTCCTATAATTTGCATGCCATGGTGAGGCCCATTCCAAACCTCAAATGCCAGTGGGGTGAGCTCCACAGATTGGGGAGTTGACCTGGTGGGTTAAACATATAGCTCTTAGTGCGCCTCCGGTTTCCAATTTCGGTTTCTTTTCGTGATTCCGGAAGTACCGAAAGGCGTGTGCGACTGTCTCCCTCCGATACTATTCGGAAAATTTTCTCGCAAATTGGAATTTTGTTGCAAAAATCATGAAATATTTTTGCAAAACTCTGCTTTTTTGCGGCAAAACTAGAAATATTCTTGCAAAAACTGTAATATTTATTTTTTTTTTCTTTTTTTTGCAAAAGTAGTTAGTTAAATAATTATTGCGAAACTATTACACCCTTTTCGCAAAAGCTATCAAATTTTCTTGAAAACTATTGCACATTTTTTGCAAAAATTATGTTTGCAGAAAACTCTGAATGTTTTTGCAAACTTTTGAAAATTTTTTTGCAAAACTCGGAAATATTTTTGCCAAAAACTTTTCTTTTTTTAAATATTTTTGCAAAAACTATAAACTAGTTTTTGCAAAACTATAAAATATTGTTGCAAAATTTTCCAAAACTACAATTTTTTTGCAAAAGTAGAAATACATGCGCAAAATTAAAATTTTTCATTGCAAATTGGAGTCCGTGGGACACCGTACCATACAAAGATAACATTATTGCAATTGCATGAATAACAACAAAAGTGTTTTGTTGGAGTGAAAATCACAAAGGACTCATCAAACCACCGTTTTCTCGTGGAAACACCATAGTCTGTCTCCCCAAAAATAGGACCACTATCAGGATTTTTGTTGGAAAGTTCAAAAAAGTTTAAACTATCATTAGGGTAAAAATAGGTATTGAAATGCTTTTTAATTTGTGCTAATAACGCTTTGTCCAAAATCTGAGATATGCCTGGTTGTTTTGCAGTGATCCAAAGTCCATTCCATGGCCATTCAGAGCAAAGCATTGTGTCGGTGGTTTGCTCATCTATCTTTAATTTCAAGAAACGTTTTTTTTTTATGAAGAATATCGTGTTTGCAATGGAACCACATGATCACAATTAATTGTGAAGCTGATTGATTCCATGGCTTTTTAATTGACTCATGCTGTATTAGAGTCTTGTTAACAGAGTTACTCCTGTGGTATTGCCATTCAAAGAGGTAAAGTGGCACAAATGTTCCATCTGTTGCAGTCATAAAACATATTTCTGGATTTAACAAAAGCAAAGGGGGGATGAAAATTAAAAAACATTGAAATGGAACGCCTAGTTAATTTGGCAATGACACAAACGAATGTAATTTGAAGGATGATCGTAAAACAAACTCTCTCAGCTGTGTCGTTTCTTTTAGAACCGACTGTACAGAAACTTTGTTATACCGTGTATAATAATAATAATAATAAAAACTTCGATTGATATCCATTCTGTATGACACTGTTATTGTTTGATGGCATTCATCACAGACCTGATCATCTCAGTGAGTGCCGGTGGCGGGCGGCCCCGATATGATGATGTGGGGTGTAGTCAGAGATCATGTGTCAGAGAGTTCTAGAACACTGACACATTTGATAAGCACCGAGAGACACCTATCATCATAATAGTCTTTGTATGTGGGATGTTTGGAATGCTTGGAATTAAGTCACCACTCTTTGAAAATTGTAGAAGTTGGTTTACAAGGGAGCATATATGAATTGCATCAGTGAATGTTGACCAGCTTTGATTCTTATATTTGTCACAATTATTTGGCAGGCATCATAACTTTTAGGAGGTCTTAGTGCCTCAAAACACAAGCTCCTAACATTTATCGACGATAATCAGTATCAATACTTGGAGATGTGATTGTCTTACTATGTAAGTTAATTGCAGTCCTCGCTGACCCAGTTTAAGGTTTCAGCTCATATTTCATTCGGTGGGGTTGTTCTGCATGTTTTATCTCAGCATACGCCTCCCCCCACCAGAACAGGGATTCAGCAGGCGCACTAATTCTAGAATGTGATTGTTGTTCAAAACATCGTTTTTAGATAAACAGTCATCAGTGATCAGCACCGATCAGCTGTTTCGGACATACATGCCGCAAGTAGTGATATTCAGCATAGTAAAAGAGTGATATGGATTGTTATAGCGGTCTTTAACCTTTATGAAAGGAATGTTTTCGACATTCAGCAAGTGCTGAGGAAAGTTATCAGCTGTTTGTACGGGTACAATGGCTTGATGATGCCCACGCATCTAACTGAAATTTAACACTCTCAAGCACTGCAATAGCAAAATTATAATTGGAAACCAGTACATTTCCTTTCTAATTGGTAAAATGGCGTGAACTGACTTTTGATACTACTATTTGAGAAACGTATTGGTATTCGCTTTGGGGTGGTGAATGTTCGGCCTGGTCTATTGATAAACCAGAAAAGACACCATTAATCCTGAAATGCTTGAACTCATTTACTCTCCTCCGCCACAACAAGTTCCTGTTGTTTTAAACCTCAAGCTATCTGCAAACACTGATTTCAAATATAAAATTTTTTAGGTTTTTTCTTTTTTTAAAATAGAAAAATTACAGTATCGTCAGCATTTCTGTGAAAATCATTGTCACCATTTTCACACTTGCATTTAACGCACATGTCATTGTGCTGCAGATGGTTAGGTCTACAGCAAATGGTGAGAGCTGAGTTGGAGGTAAACACCTGTGGAACAATACTTCATCTTGCAATATTACCACTCTAGTGGAGGAGAATGATGAGTTTCAATGGCCAGTAAAAAACCATACTGTGTCGTTCACCTTGTTGCACCTGGGGATCTCAACACTCTTATAGAATACCAAAATTATTTCTCGGAAGAGCTTGTTTTATGGTTGAACGACAGGGGACATAGAAAAAATGCCCAAAACAGATAGGCGGTTATATATAGACAAGCAAGAGCATGTAATATTACTCTAAGACATTAATAGCTTTGAGTAGTCTACAAGGTATGTCAGTGTTTTAATTAGAGAAATAGCAGCAAAGGACATCAGCGACATTGGGTGGTGGGAATTACTACAAAATGTGTATGTTCCAAATCACAAAAGAAGAATTCAGCATTCAAATTAATTGCTATAATATAAAATTTATGAGAGTTCAAATAAAGTACCGCTCAGACAGGACTATATACTTATGTATGGCGGGATAGAAGTTGTAGTTTTGGGGCTTTCCGTCCAATTGTAGTGCTATCCTTGGTTATAGAGAAGTTGCCTTTCGTGTGCTAGACCATGTCTACCTCAAAATAAAAATGATAATGTATCCCTCTGATATGATCTATTAGATTTACCACAACAATTATTAAAAGATTGAGTTAATGCTGTTTCATATTTAAACAAGCGCAATTTCTTGTAACCTTCAGACAACGAGTTAGTGGAACTACAAACTGGGTTGTTTGATTGGTTGCATATCTAGAAATACTGTTGCTAGATGGAAATAATGCTACTTTGAAAGTGATTTATTTAATAGTTTGGTCAAATTATTTGAACTTGATCTGGGCCGAAACTGGTTGGAAGTAGTACCAATGGTGTGTTTCAAATTTAAAAAGATCTAAAACACGTTTGTTAAAATGGAAACCAATTGGTTATTGTGGATAGTGGTTTTTTGAGGGACTTAAGTAATCTTTATATGCTGGGCTACAAAGAATAAGTTGGTCACATTGGATAGTGTGTTTTTCATGGGTGGCATAGTCTTACTTTTTGTGGCTACATGAAAATAAATTGCGTCCAGTGATAGCAGTTTGTTTCAGTGGTTGAGTAGGTTAACTAACTAAATCTCAAAATAATATAGGTTGAGGAATTACCAGGTGGTTATTTAAGGGTTGGGTAGTTTATTTGAACTGGACATTGTGACAACATGTGCGGGCTCTAAAAAGTGAATTGATTTCAAGGTTCGGAATCTTAATAAGTTGTTACTCATGGAAAATCAATTGGTCACACTGGATAATCGTTATTCCAGAGTTTAGATGTGGCTCTTTTGGACTCTTCACGACAAGATGTTGGTGGAATCACCGGGCATATTTGCCCAAGGTCTATGGATTCTGTATCTTTTTAACAATATGATGAGTACACTGCCAGGGAATACTTCCAAGATCTAAGAAATATGAAATCCTATTTCTGTCTGAATCAATGGTGTCATGGATAGTGGCTTGTTCCATGGTTTGACTGGATTGCATGAATTGGTTCTCTCTGTCAATATGCTGCGCACATTGCCAGATGGGTTGTTTCAAGATCTTGAAAATCTGAGACATCTCTGGTTGGATAGAAATCAGTTTGCCACATTGAGTGGCACTGTATTGAAACCTCTCCACAAATTAATACATTTGTATTTACAACATAATAAACTTACCCAATTAGGCTTGGGCATATTTAACAATGCTACTCACCTTAAGAGGTTACAATTGAATGCAAATCAGTTAATTAAATTAGATTTTGATATTTTTAAATCTACAATAAACCTAAACGCAATTGATTTATCTGTTAACAGGTTGAATAACATTCCAAATATCCAATACTTGAGTAATTTGAATTTCCTTAATATGAGCAATAATGCATTGATAAAGATCAAAAGAAGTACGTTTTCTAGCCTGCATAATAGCTTAGAATTGTATGTTAGTCAACATGAGATTTGTGAGTGTTATAGACCTACTGTTGTTATTGACTGCTATGCAAAAGGCAAAAGATCTCCTTACTTGACTTGTGACAGGCTACTATCAGACAGGACTTTGGTTGGTTTATACTTCATGTGATAACTTTCCACTGCAATCTGAAACCTGGAGATCTGGCATCACCTGTAGAATTGCTGGAGCTCTATCAATAATATCTAGTGAAGCATCTGTGTTCTTTGTAACATGAGTTTCGCATTGACAGTATTTTAACATTAATTTCCATATTCCTAAGAAAATTCCTAAAGTAATCGGTAAGAATAATGGCTGTTTTTGACGGACCTTTGCAGTAACAGTAGGGATTGTTCCATCTTTTTTAGCTGTACAAATTCATTTTATGATAACTCACCTGTGTGTATTGGGGAGCTAACATTAGCGCTTATTGAAACATACTCTACTTATGAAGTGAAGGAAAGTTGGTTTTTTCATATATGGATGTAAACCGACACTCTAGGAATAGTATGAATTTGAGGGTTTGGCAATGCATTATTTTTCTACAGCACTTTTCCTTGGTCTTAATTTGCCTTTCTACCTGGTTATACTCGCTGTTACATAGAATTTTACGAGCTGTTAAAAGATTCATCCAAGAGTCTGACGTTCCAAACGAGACATGAATGAACTAAATCAAATTAACAACCAAAGTAACAGGTATAGTAGGAACAGATTTCATTTGGTTGGTCTCCATTATTCTTCTCTGCTCGGTATTGTAGTGCAAACCAGGGTAATTACACTACCCCCTTCAGTATATCATGGTGTTCACTTTCGATTTGCCCATAAATTCTGCTATAAACCCATACCTGACACTGGTGCAGAAGTGTCTCAAATTATTTCAAACAACGAAAAACTCATAGACAAGATTTTGCAATCAGACGTGAAAGTGACTGTTTAAATGATTAGAAGGAATCTGACTCCATATGTGCCATATCAGGCTGAAGAAGCATATGCAAAATATAAGACTGTAATTGAAGACTGGTTCTATGTTACTTGGTATCGTTCTTGTTAGATTCAATTGCTTGGGGATAGTTTGATTTAAATGTTTCCAGCAAATACACACAAAGCTGTTAGCTAGGCTATACCCAGAAAACACAGTATGGGGTCACGTGACCACATGTATAATTTGTAAATTTTGTAGCGTATCGGATATGTTTAAAAGCATCCAAAATCCCCTTCAAATTTCACACAAAGGCAAGCCCAGCAACTCATTTAATTTTTTTTGTAGTTGAAAACTTGGAAAGCATTCTCCCGTTTTATCATGAACCAGCTTTTTGCTCTGGGTTATATTATATGGACCTATATTAAAGCATTATAATTTAAAAACCTTACCTATGCAAGTGGTACACAACAATATTTTGCCAGTATTTTGTAGTATTTAGGAGAAGTATATTTTAACATTTTACTTTACTTGGAATGCTGTTACAATGTCCAAAACGAGCGATTTGTTCTGAATCGGCTGTTACTCTGGTCGTTGCTATTAAATTAATTTTTGCCATTTTTCACATTTTGTGGGACATTCCATGAAAATATTTTTTGTAGAGTATCTTATATAGAAGTTGTGAATGCTGAGTATCCCATGCAACAAAATATGGGTTCTTTAATGCCCTTGTAAATATTTGCCATTCCACCTTAAAAAAAACATTTGAGGATCTTTAAAAATAAATAGAAGAGGCGAGTCAAAAGAAGGAAAATCCCAACAAAGACGATATAATCCTGCTTCTGTATCATCAAAATAATGTGTCAGTTCACTATATTCTCTTAACTTTTTAAATGCGCATTTTGTGATTCTAGCACCCTCTCTTTTATGGTTAATGGGATATATTTTAGGAGTGCTCATTCTCATTTTCAGTTGATTCCGATTTTGCAGTCTGGTGTTGTGGACAAAAGCCTGTATCACAGGGGCAACCGGCAAACGCCACTGTCCTCAACTTCTGTCCATTTATCATAGAAAATACTAAATCGCTAATTTCTTACAGATACAATCGAATCTGCACTTAAGGTTAAGCGGACAAGGCTAACAGTTCAGATGATATAAAAATTTCAACCTTGTTAAATAATGAGTTTGTGGATCACAAAATGCCCCTCTAACTTTTAAACTGAGGCTTGGTCGCTGATAATGTTTGTAAAACATTTTAATGACACTTCTTGAAATCACATATTTGGACCAATATGATATACAAATATTTTAACACTTTGAGCAATTGAAATAATATTCTCACTTAGAAGTAGTTTAATAAGTGGGTTTTCAATTCATAGTTAATTTGGTGCTTCATTTTTTTAATATGAAATATAGTTAATTGTCTTTGGGTTCTGCCTTTTTTTACTCGTCCTGTAGTGCACCTTGAGTGTCACGTTTTCAATGTATTAAAGCAATATTACACTTGCTTCAAAAATAGATTTAGCCAAAATTAATAATCGCTATGTTATGATTAAGCATATCTAATGAGTTGCATTCAAAAACACTAATAAACCAAACACATCAAAAGCAAAATACTTAGTAGCCTTAAAATAGATTTGGATTCCAGCAAGCTACTTCCTGTGCAAATTTAGAGAAGAAAATAGTTGTTGGTAAAATATTTTTTTAATATAGCTTTATATAGATCTCTATGGAGATAGGACTTTGGAGGGAGCTAAATATGCAAATTATAATGTTTGTAGGCCCCTATGGCAAAATCTTCACCATAGAAGGTCTGATTTTACAGGGTGATGGCTCTTGAATGCCTCTATAGCAGGGGACTGTAGTGAAAGATGCGCTTCCGGATAAAATTGCGAATTTTTGCACACAAGTATTTTAGGCATTGACAATCCATAAATTTGATGGAAGCACTTCCTAACTTTCCTTAATGGACCCCAGCTTGGGTTTCAAGGTTATACCATTTTTACAGTTTGGGTTGAGTTTCAAGGTTATACCATTTTTACAGTTTTTACCCCATAATTCCAAAACTATAAGTCATAGGTAGTACAATTTATACCTTTTTGGAATCCTTGTACCCAGACATGCGTCATGGTATGCTTTTCAACACATTTTCCCATGTGTAACCTTGAAATCCAACATGGGGGCCATGAAAGGGTGTGGCAGCCGCAAGTGCTTCCATCAATGTTTTTGATTATCAATGCATAAAGTACTTATGTACCAAAATTCACAATTTTATCCAGATTTGCACACTCACATAATGTCTGTGCACTACAGTCCCCTACTACTTCTGGTCCTTGTAATTATATCAGTTGTCAAAATTGTGTCACCATTGCTTAGAATTGTTCCAATAATAAAAAAAAAAACAATAGCTTGGTGCTGTTAATTCAATATAGCCTTAATACATATTTCAAAAATAAAAGCTTGTTCCGAATAAACCAACAAATCATGAGGAAATTTAAGGCAGTAAATTACATAATAAGATTGTAATAATAGTAATATTAATAATATAATTATGATATTAATGATTCTAGTATATAAAGTTTATGATACACTTGTGTAAAGTAGAAGATGCAGTCATTGAAAGATTAAATATTTGAAGACAAAAATCTACCCAGAGAGATATGAATTATATGATTTGATCAAACAATTTGAATTGTATTTATATACACTGTTCCAATCTACTATACTCCCTTCTCTATATACCTCGGTGCAGTGATGTCATAACCTTGACAGATCATGAAGATATGCACACAGGGGTGGCGCCAGGGGGTGGCGGGAGGCAGTCTCTCAAATAATTCAGAAAAAAACAGGGTTTTAAACAATAAATTGTGTTCAAATTAAGGATTTTAACCTATATGAGTTTATCGTGTAATTGGTTGCCCTCCTAAGATTTTTACCCTGGTGCCGTCCCTGTATGCATACCATCTTAGTGCTCGCGTATAAAAACGATGTCGCTTTAAAGGCTGACTCAGAGATTTTCCGAGGAGGGCGCCCTCAATTTCAAACAAATCGTGTTTTTTGCATATACATATTGCTTGTCCATATATTAATCATTTTTTTTCAACCATTACCTTCATCTTGGTGTCAAATCAGAGCAAATAAAGTTCCCCCCTCTGCTAAAAGCATTGACAAAACAATATTTATTAAGCACTTAACATTGTTTAAACTTGTTTAGTACAAAAATCAAATGCAAAAAAATCCTTTATATATTTGGTTACCATGGCAATGCATCAGTGCAGAGTACTGGGCAATCAATGCACTCACTAGATTCCGTATTCTGTGTGTTTTTGTAACATACTTAGTTGTATCTCACTACTACCACTTGTGTGCTATATTTCAAATGAAAAATTGAGAATATTAAAGGTAGGTGACCTGGTCGACAACCTAGTCCACTATGTTACTCCATTAAAATTGAGATTTTGCCCTCACAAGAAAGGCCATATTGTTCTCATTACTCCAGCGGAATTTAAAGAGACACTGGCACATTTGAAAAATAGTGCGCCCTCAAGATTTTTCAAAATCGATATTTTTGCATGGTTGTAAAGCTTTTATATACAAAAGCCCTCACCCGAAATAATTAAGACCAAATCAGCTTCCTTATGGGTAAACGGAATGATTTTGTAATTTAGCGTCGCCGGCGACGCGAAATTCAACAGACGACGAAAATGGCGTTTAACACAAGACCACCACGCCATATGCATGTTTCTCACGCTATGTACACTGTTTGACCGGTCTATAACCTTTGTGGTTTTAATATCAGTGAGTACGAGTCAAAAATATTCATGTAATATACACATTTGTTGATTAAAGTTATGGAAAACTTAAAAATTGGCCTACAAATTATCTGCATGTCGTTATCCTCATATCAATGTCCCTATCTGTTTTGGGGCAGGCGCGGATCCAAGGGGGGTGCCGGGGGTGCGAAGAATAGAAAGAGAGCGGAAATGACCCTGAGTTGGCTTACAATTTCGACTGAAAAACTATATTATTATCGCTCCAAAAAGACATGAAAGAAACAAACCATTCACTATTCAGACCACCGAACTTTGACTCCTCCATGCCGTTTTTCAAGTCGGAACTCGAACAGACTCTCAAATTCTTGACAGAAAATCAACTGATCGAAAATTACGAATATAAATGATTTTTACCAAGATCACATCGATATTCAGAAAAAAAAGTAAATACTCTCGGGTCGTCAATCGGTGGGGAACGAGGGGGAATGAGGGGGGACAGTACCTATTGAGGATTCGGGTGACCGTCGGCCCTCCCTCGTCGAAAAAATAAAAAGTGACATTGATACTTACTTACGTTGGCAAATACTTGTAACACATAAATTTCCACCAAAAATTTTACGCTACCTGGAAGAATTACAGAACCTGATTGTCAGGCAGGGCTGGTTTTGGTTTGACAAAAATGACGTGATTGTCTCGACCAATTTTACTATACCTTGCAAAACGGCCAGCACGTGGCACCAGACTCACCAACTCCTCGAATTGGAACTGTTGTCGTTACTATAAAGAAAAATTATACTTCTCAAAAACAAACAAAAATAGGCTTATGCCAACTTTGTGTTAAGGTCTTTTCTCCGAACTAGAATTTAAAGATCCAACACTTAAACACGCGGGCTGAAACGGGGGGGGGGAGTGGAGGCACTCCATCTTGAATGTCTGGAGCCACGGTATGTAAGGCTGCTAAGACCCATATTTTTTTATACCCAAAGACGCCAATTTTGTGAACATTTTTCCCACTGTCTCCCAAAGACCTTATTTTGGGGAAAATTTTCCCAAAGACCCCTATTTTTCAGTCCTCTGTCACCGAATGCCCCAGGGTTTGGAGGGCGCGAGCCTTACACCCAACTCCATTTCAAAAGTGAGTATTAAGGAATAGAAGGTTGGGGACGTGTTCGTCTTCATGATTTGGATATAAATATTATTTGTTTACACTTGTAAGTCTCGGACTTGATGTAAGAAGGCCCCTTTTGGCTGCGTAAACTTACGCGGATTTCGGTAATTTTCAGTCGCAGTTGGTCGGGAAAATACTCATTTATGAGGGGTACGGAGTATATCGTGGCCGCAGAAAAGGCGGAATGTCTGCAAATCGCGTGTTGCTAAACGTGATTCTCCTAGACTCTGTGGAAGTGCGCTCAAATCCCTACAGATTCCAAGTATGAGCAGAAAATAAAATATCAAAACACAGTTACAATAAAACTTGCATCTGCCATCCTCCACGCTTTTCAAGAAAGCCCGACGTAGGTTCTTAATCTTTGGCCCATTTACAAAATGCGACAGCGCCCGACGTGGGTTTAAATATGCTTTGTCGCCAAACCTTTTAATATTGAGTTTCTTATCTGCTTTATATCCTTAGGTGGTCAACATCTCCAATTTCAAGAATTACAACTGCACACTCTTTTTATGTAGGTCAAGGCTAATCTAGGCATTAACCAGCAGTTATCTAATTAGTAACGCTACGGATTGGCGCCAAGATAGCGATTAACCTCCCTTTTGAAACTCTGCAAGGTCATGAGTTCGATGTTACATGGAGCAGGAATGGCACTCCATAAGCCTACAGAGGAATGGGAGAAATGATCTTCTGTGGGAGGCAAAGTTGGACCTTGGGACTTTCCACAGCAAGTTCATGAAACTTGACTGAGCGCCTAAGGCGAGGATCCACTGAAAGCAGCTCAGGTAGCAGCTGGCTGCGGTGCGTGTCCATAAAACAGGCGGTGGAAAAGTGGCAAGTCAAACTGCCCTGCGAGGACCAAGTGGGTGGATGTGATAGTGGAGCTCACTCTCGGGGATTAACAAATGATGGAAATGGCACGTCCATGGATTGCATCTAGTGGATAGTGTAAGTGAGTGTTGCCCCACACCATGCTGAGCTTGCATATTCCATGTGAGATCGAACCATGGATTTATTATAAACGGCCCTATCAGTTGTCTCAAGATTAGGGTGCAGAGCGACTGGCAATCTAGTAACTGACTGGCAGTTTTAGCCATTTTGGTAATAATAGTAGACCATAACAGGTCATTACTGATCGAGCTGCCAAGTAGATCGACCCTGTCGACTCTCTAGAGTTGTACCAAAGAAGTGAAAGAACTTGGATGGCCTGTTGCAGCATCTCTTGTTTGATATGTTACAGTTTTACACTTGGCAGCACCGAAAAATACATTTCCACTGAAGTTGCCAAGACTCGATTTCCTGCAGGTCTTTGGTGATTCAAGATTCAAGATCAAGATTCAATTTCTTTGAATACCTTCAAATGCGTCTGGAGGGCGTTCAAGATGGAGAGAGGTCAAACAGTGGAATCTGTCCTCTTTTGACTTATAAAGGTCATAGTGTGACAGCTGTATGCGTAGAGAGGGATGGATTCCGGATTGTCTTCTGTGATGTCAATGAAGAAATAAAAAGAAGGAGGCGAGATTGAGCCTTGTGGTAAACCTGCATTGATCGACTTCTTGCTGGATACCCACCATTAGGATGACTCTGAGGGAGCGGTCACTAAGTAGTCATCAAGCCACTTCGTAATTTTCTGAGAATACTAAGGCCGAACACAGCTTGGCCAGTAACCGGGATGCCAAACTTTGTCAAATGCTTTGCGATATCAAGACATACAGACAATTCTTGCTCCCTCTCTGTCATTGATGGAATTAGTGATGCATTGGGAAAACATAAGGTCAAGGCATCAGATGTAGATTGGGCCAGACCTAAAGCCATACTGTCTGTTTGATAACAATGAATAAGCAGTCAATATGGCGCCACATGTTTCAGAGATCAGGCGCTCCATGTACCTGGATATTATAGATAGAAAGGAGATCGGTCGATAGCTCCTAGGCAAATGCTTGTTGCCCTTCTTATGGAAATGGGATGACATTCAGCTTACTTTCACATCCACTGGGCATGTGCCCTTATTCAAAGCAAAGTTGGAATAGACGTACTCAGTGGAACCGCCAGTTCTGGGCAGCATTTCTCAAAACAATGGTGGCTGGGATGCCGTTTGGTCCTGAGGAATTGTGACATCTAGTTTCAAAAGTAATGTGTTTCTTTACCTTCCTTGGCCAGCAACCACCATCTGCCACAGCTTGAGGTTAGGTTCTTCCGAGGAATGCTGGAGACGGACTTGTCATTTTCAGCGCAGGAATGGTAACCTTTCATGAACGAAGTCGCAAACATTCAGCTTGTTTGCCTCGACGAGGAATGGTATGTTGAGTTGCCTGATTTAAGGACTGGTATTTCGGACTTCCCTCCTTTTCCCATTAGGTTATGGCGTACACCACAAGACGGAATACAGTCTGGAGCGCGTAGGTCCAATTTGTTATCTATGACGTCTGATCTGTGAGGAAGCAGCTTTCATAGCAAACAGATGTAAACTGTTTCTAGCCTTGTTGTAATTTAGGCGAAGCTTCGGGAGCTCCAAGAGATTTCCACCTATCCAGCCCACTATCTTTCTTCTTCAGAGATTTTTGTCGCATCATTCGTTCACCATTGGATAAGATTCCATAAGGCCTGAATACCTTTTTTGGAATGAATTGTTGAATGGCATCACTGATGGTCTTGGTGACATTCTCACATGATTTAATTCAGGGTAGTCTCTGATAAAGTAGGGACATGTCATGGAGTTGTTGCAAGATACTCCTCAGTCCATTCCAGTCAGTTTTGGGTATAGCCAAACTGTCCTTGGTGGAGTGCATAAGATTAAAGGTGAGCTTGTAGTTTTGTTTTCGCAAGGTTACGTAGTGGTCTGATGTTCCAAAAGTTGTGATCAATGGAGACTGGAGAAAAAAATGTGGAGCGTCGGTAATGATGAGATACAGGCGGTTGCAAAGTTGATGAGTGGCTCCAGAACAATTTGGGTCAGAATCATGAGTGCAGCAGAAGTTCAAAATACTTAGCCCTCATTCTGCATCACTTGCAGGACAAAAGTGCGAAAGAGGTTCTAAACTTGTCCTCATATGGAACCCGTGTCCCTGTAAGGTTCTGCACGGAACCAAAAAGCAAGTTTTAACCCGTAAGCCATTTATGGTTTTGTTAGAAACATTTTTGTGATCTCTGGGGCTGAATTTAGGGAATTTTAAATATTTATTACAGTGTATATCAAAAAGAAATTGTGCATTGAAGAATAAAAAAGGACCCGATCTGTGACAAAGTTGATGTTGTCGTAATTGGACATATTTTCTATTATCTATGCTGAAAATAAGAAATTTGGTGAAGAAATGAGGAAATGTGAGAGATTTTGTAAGCTGATACATTTTACCCCGTTATGCAGTTAAGCTGGGGTTTCAGTTCCAGCAGTTTGCTGAATAATGGTACAAATCTTATGGACTTGCTTAACAAGAGTAAAGTGCAAATGATTATCAGTCACTTGGTCAGTAGAGTGCAAACAGGATCTCTTTTCAATAAATTTATTCTCTAAATTGAGCTATTTTCACTCACGTAGTTATGTTCCTTGTCCATAAACTGAAAAAAATAAGTGATTGAACATTTCCCCATCAATTACATTGGAAGAAGGCTTGTTTGCTATGATTAAAATGCAGAGCGTCCGCGCTTCGCGCTTGGGGGGGGGGGGGGGTACCTCTCCAGGCATCCAATCCCGCATTGCGCCTGCTACGCAGCCATTCTATCCCACCTCATCTGACCCTCTTGGCACCCCCCTCCAGGCAGGGGGCTGGGATCCGCACTGTGTTGGGGTAATGTTATTGTTTATGTGTAAAATATATCTCTGTCTTCCAATGGCCTAGACGAGGGTCATTTGAGAGCAATTGAAGAAATTCATTATTTGTGACACAAATTGTGCCAGTGCCGCTTTAAGGCCAATGAATATTTCCTTTTATTGTATAAACAAAATGAACAACTTGAACCTATTTCCTATTTTACGTGAAGATTGTTTCAAGAGCCTTTTGAGAATTTGACCCCTCTTGTACAGTGGTGTTGATGACCTTCGACTCCATACCCCTATTTTACGCTGGATTCTTGGTAACGAAACAATTTGAAGACGCATGACCATTACTGTTTGTTCCATGATGCTATCCAGAGAATAGAAGATGTTTAAAACCACTTTACCTGGACCAGTGGGGTTTATGATTAATTTTACCCTTGGGAAAAGCGATAGCTGCTTTGTGCATAATTACAGTTAATTACTTGATAATCGATTTTTCTTATTTTTTACCTTTTTCTCGAAAGTCCTGGCCCCTTTTCATGGCAGATTTACTGTGTTAAAGCGGGTCTCCTCTATCGAGTATATGAGTAGCGAAACTATCAATCTACAAATGGCAGGGTTTATTTGAAGTTACCGCCGGCACTTGTATGAGATCTATACGCCATCGCCGTCACTGCAGCCTCCGTGTCCACCACCAGTAAATTGTTGCATAGTCTGCTAATGTCCTGCTCTCAATTTCACCCATTATCGGCAAAACAGTTGGTTGACTAGGTTCCATGATTATCGCGATTAATCAAATTAATTCCAAGGCTCCAAAATGTGAAATTTATAACGAAAAAATCGAACGGTTTTGCATCAGACAGTCCGATGAATTTCACTCGTCTCACTGAGAAAATTTTTTAGCGAGCGGTGACTTACTTATACTCATCTAGCGCACAAGTGACTATGACTTGATCTTTGAATCCAAAATCTTGTACTTGCACGATCATTTTTGGTAGAGATGCCCCTATAATGTGTTCATTGTCCTTTTTTTTGGGGGTTTGTGGGGCAGATTTTGCAAAGGTTAGCATATATATTCTTGCAACAATTCCAAAGAGTTCGCAAAAATCTAGAAAAAAAATATTAGGATGTCTCAGGGGGTGCGTGACGCTATTTTTAAGGAGGGGAACCACTACAATCAAATCAAACTTTGAAATGACTCGTTTTTAGGCCAAACTGAGTTCTGATTTTCAAGGTCACGCTGCAGCTTTTCATGAATATTAATTAGAAATTCAATCTGGGCTACTTCTGACCCAAAGTCCCGGGAAAATGATTGGAGCATTTTAAATATATGACCCCTGTATTACCCTATATTCCCCCTAATTCTTTTTTACACAGGATTTGACCCGGTAGCAATATGGAATATTGAATTTGACCCAATACTAAAATAAACAGACCATCAACCTTTTGTCCTTATGTACAGGACCCTATTTTAAATGTGAGAAATACAGAAGGATTGCCTTCCATTTTTATCACCCTATATGATTTTATCAAGGAATCTGGTTTTAGAAGAGGCTTTTCAAACACTATTATACTTTCTGGCTACACTGTTTTTACTAATATTTTATTGGTTAAGACACTTGAGCACCAGAAGTTTTGCTCTTACGGGGGTAATTTTATTTCTGATCACCCTGTATAATCAAAAGTACACAAGAATATGGGTTATATATGTTTAGATAGCAACTTGCTTCCATTACCAATGACCAGGAAAAGGTTTACTCTGAAAAGTAGTATGAAAATCTTTTATACATGTATTTTACACTTAAAAATAAGCATAATTTTGACCACCCTGTATATTTAACGCAAGGTATTGTGAACTCTTTCTTCCTTGCTTGTTTGAAGGGCCTAAGTAATACCTTTCTGAATCCATATTTATTTTGATCTACATATCTACATATCATCGATAGAGGGTCTCCTCTATCGATGTATATGAGTAGCGAAACTACAATCTTACAAATGGCAGGGTTTATTTGAATTTACCGCCGGCACTTGTATGAGATCTATACGCCATCGCCGTCACTGCACGCCTTCGTGTCCACACATCCAGTAAATTGTATCATATGTCTTCTCCTGTCCTGCTCTCAATTTCACACATATCGGCAAAACAGTTGGTTGACTAGGTTCCCTGATTATCGCAGATTTATAAAATATAATTCCAAGGCTCCAAAATGTGAAATTTATACGAAAAATCGAACGGTTTTGCATCCGACTGTCCGATGAATTTCACGCGTCTCACTGAGAAAATTTTTTAGCGAGCGGTGACTTACTTGTACTCATATGAGCGCACAAGTAGACTATAGACTTGATCCAAATCTTGGACTTGGCACGATCAGTTTGTAGAGATGCCCATATGGTTTCATTGTCTTTTGGGGTTTTGTGGGCAGATTTTGCAAAAGGTTAGCATATATATTCTTGAAACGAATGCAAAGAAGTTCGCAAAAATCTAGAAAAAATATTAGGAAGTCTCAGGGGGTGCGTGACGCTATTTTTAAGGAGGGGAACCACTACAATCAAATCAAACTTTGAAATGACTCGTTTTTAGGCCAAACTGAGTTCTGATTTTCAAGGTCATGCTGCAGCTTTTCATGAATATTAATTAGAAATTCAATCTGGGCTACTTCTGACCCAAAGTCCCGGGAAAATGATTGGAGCATTTTAAATATATGACCCCTGTATTACCCTATTTTCCCCCTAATTCTTTTTTACACAGGATTTGACCCGGTAGCAATATGGAATATTGAATTTGACCCAATACT
>JAMKCH010031863.1:0-16675 GCA_023653785.1 Ophioderma brevispina | reverse complement strand
CTTTGCGATATCCTAAACAATGGGAGATCTTGTTTCGTGTCTGCAACAGATGAATTGGTGTTTGGATTCGTCATATCAGTTGGCACATTGGTATAAATAAAATTCATTGATTCATCCCGTATGTTGAAAATCATCAAGAAAATGTAGCATTAATTACAAAGGCATCTGATATTTCTAGTGTACATTTACAAAACACAATTAATGTGTGTAAATCCCATAGGAATGGCGAAAGAAAAAAAAAGGGGTGTGCTTACAAATGTGGCATATCTGGCTTATTATTCATCAATTTCTTTCATTGTCAACCATTTGGAAGGTATATTAGATTGTTTATAAAAACAACAAAACATATATGAATAGTGTGTAGTAAGGTAAAGATATCCTTAATCCTTGCACAATTGTTTTTGATTCACGTAGCATATGTTCACTCTGAATTGAAAGTTATTGAAACTAAGGCAATTACTTTTTGCGAATAGAATTTGATGTATCTAATAATTTGCAGATACTTCGAGGAGAAAGTAGTTTCTCATAGGAGGTTTTGAAAATGGCGCCCATTTTCACACAGGAGCTTTTGGCTGGTCATTCTGAAAGGGAGACTAACTTTAGACCGGGTTTTTTTTTCAAACCAGGTTCGTCCTACAAGAGGGGACATTTTTTTTACAACATACTCTAAAGTGTGCTGTAAAGGGTGAGAACCCCACCATCCCCTCTCACATCATGGATGGGCTGTTTCAGCCCATCCATGAGGAATTTCTCACCGTTACATTTAACTTTACCAGTATTTGAAAGAAAAAGGTCCCCTCGGTAGGACTCCCCCTGGTTTAAACCCAGGACTAAAGTTAGCCCCCCCTTTCAGATACCCGCATTTCGATTTCAACGGTCAAATGCACATAGCTGGAGAGGGGTTTTTCCCTACCCAGATGTATGGCACGCTCCACGTATCAAATAATGCGAGTTTCTGACGCGTATATCGAGTTTACCCCGTATATGTCGAGTTTACAGCGCTGCTATCCAGTTGAAACTCTATTTCCCGAGTTTCAAAATCATGTCCAGAAGAAATCATGTCCAGAATAAATCATGCCGGGGTTTTAAAAAACTGGACATGATTTTTTTTCAACATGTGCAAACTGGAATGATTTTTTTCCAAAATGCAGCAAACTCGACATGATTTTTTCTCAACATGCAAAACTCGACATGATTATTGCGCAATAGTGGTGTCCACCTTTGAGTTAAGCATGTGTTAGAATTCTTATCCGAAACCCCAGGACCAGGACCACAACCAGTTTAATATCTCATAAGGCAGCTATCAACTATTTTCTACTTCAATCGCCCAAACTATGATGTGCTTCATGAAATCTCTACCTCTAAAATAGAAATAATATAAAGTAAAATTGTACGCACGTTGTGGAATCGGAACCGTGACCCTTGGATTACAAACGATGCGCTGTAGACGCACGGCAAGCAATCCGAGCCGGGAGGAAGTGGCTCTTTTGTCAAATACATTGACGGAAATAAAGACGCAAACACAATTATGATAGTACCGCCTATGAGACCGGGTTGAAATACGTATAGCGTCCAGGACCATATTTTTGGCCAGAATCTCATATTAGCGAGTTGAAATTGGCAGAATATAAGAATAGTGTCGTAATCAGGGGTTCGTCCCCCGCGAAACTCAGTCGTAAATCTAAGTGCAGACTATGCTGCCTGCGTGGATAACTTATCCCCAGACGTGTAAATGGTTTACTAAAAGGTCTATTAGTAGGACATACGCATGAGTTAGTTTTATCCCCGTAGGGTTACTCATGAGGTTCGCGAACGACCCCAGATGCTCGCCACTTTTCTCGCCCAGTCTACGTAGGACGCCAGTGACATTACAGGGATTTTTTCCAGATTTAACCCCCGATTTGACGTCACAAAATTTAAATCCAAGCGCTCCATTGCGAGTGCGAGTCCTTGAAGAAATCTGAAAAATCGAAATGATATTTAATATTTTTTGTTCAATATATGTAACTTACTACGTATGTAGTGTTATTTGTCCTCCTTAAATTTCAATTGGTTCAGGAACTTATTGTGGCATAAATCTATCGGCACATATATACTGAAATATCCCAAATAAGACGTACCAGTCGCGTGTGATATATTTCGCTGGCCTTCTGTTTCGGTATTGCCAGCGGCGTTGTAAATATAGGAGGCACTGAATAAAGATGGCAGCTTCCATGATTGTTGTACAGTCGTGACCTTTGTCGTAATAATCTGGTTTTTTTCGCAAGGAATCCTCCAATGACCATGAAAACCATCTGGTACGTCTTATTAGGGGATATTTCATTATATATTTGGCGCCGATAGATTATGCCAATAAATTCCTTTAAGATTGCGTCGTGAATCTGCCCCTGGAGTTTGTCATTGATCCAGGAGAGAACCAAGATTGGTTGACGGATGACGTTGACGTTTATTAAAACTCTACCTATTACTATATATTTTCAAAATGGCTGCCGCAGCCATGTTTTTAAAACGACATATTAATGCCCTAATATCCTTCACAGTCGGGCTACAATGTAACACGTTTCTTTTTTCACTCAGATTCTGGCATTTACAAATGAAATGGTAATAAAGCATTACATTTTATTTAATTTGAATTGTCATCATAAAAAAAAATAACATGTTATAGACTTAAATACAATGAGTATCAAATAAGAGAAAATATATGGTCGATATGTGTTTTTTGGCATAAACGGGTTTAGTTTTCCATTAAATATGAACCACCAATCACATCATATAAATTGTTGATTAAATTACTGATTAAGTTGGGGAGAGACCCTTTGACCCTTGAAGTACCTTTAAGACCTTTAAGTACAGATCAAAAGAAAAAGGTGGAGGAATACCTATGGGTTCGTATCTGGAATAAGAGCCAGGTTCAAATCATCATCCAAAACCTTTGACCACCTCGGATCCGGTTTCAACCTCACATTAAGGGAAAAAATAATATCCCCGCTTCCACCTAGATGAGTGTGATTCATGTCCATAATTTTATTTTTCACATTGTTCCACAATGTCCTTCCTGTTTTGTTTCCTAATACAATTTACCGCTGGTTCTGCGACCATTTAAGGGTCTGAAGTCATTACCTCCTGAATGCTTGCCGTTTTTCCCCCCCGGTTTTTTTTGTTTGTGGTGGGGGGGCAAATGTGTTCGTATGGCCCAACAGACATTGCTTTTTGTAAAAGTATGTTGTGATCCAATACGTACGAAAACACCATTCGAGTACAAGTTGTACTTACTGGGGCTCAATTCGCTTATTATTGGCACCACTTTATGTTCTCGGCCCAATACTACGAAAAAATAAGTTCACAGTCCTGACAAAATGAGGGGCGCATCACAAGATCTGGAAATAAAGTTCTCCCTCCCTCCTCCGTAAAAAAACAAACTCTCCTCTATTGAACTCAGCTTAAAACCCTTTCGATCACATACCATTTCGACCCATGAAACCTTGTCCTATTTAAACTTATTTAAACATAAAAAAATGCTTCAAAATTGATTTTGTAGGTATTGCGCAGAGGTGCCAAATTGTCAATATATTTAAATACATTGTCATAATTGCTCAAACTGATAATACAAACATAAAAAATGAGTTCAATTGTCTAAATTCTCAAATGAATTTGTACGTATTGGGCCCGATTGTCAATTTCTGGCAAAATTTCGTGTTCCCCGGCCCAATACGAACGAAAAATAATTTTTTGTCTGAAATTGAGGGCGTTCTTCAAACTTTAAAAAGGCCCCCAGGTTGTTTTTAATTGACTCAGCATAAATCCAACATCGGGCGGGCCCCATAACATTTCGCCCCATTAAACCTTGAATATTTCAAATTGATATGGGGAGGGGCGGGCTATTTGGGCCATGATACCTAAATTTATCAAATCTTCTTGTAAATGAAAAAACATACCTCAAACAAGATTTAGACTATAAAGCATTGAGGTAAATAGTCTAAAACGCTTCAAAATGGAATTTGTACTTATTGGGCAGAGATGGGCCCAAAATTGTCCACATTCTAAAGTATAGGCTAAAACCAAAAATGGTAAAATTACTTAAATTGTATAATTGTTCAAAACATGCGGTTTATTTACGTGTGCCCCAATACAAACATAAAATGAGTGAATAGTCATAAATTGCTCAAAAATGGAATTTGTAACTATTTGGGCCCAAGTGTCAATTTCTGGCAAATTTGTTCCCCGGCCCAATCACGTAACGAAAAAAAAAATTTGGTTTGACAAAAGACCGCACTTAAGAACTTACAAAAGTCCCAAAAGTTGCTTTCATTGGACTCACAAGCCTAACACCAATTCGGCCCCATACCATTTCGACCCCTCGGTCTTACCAAGGGTGGGGGTTCCCCCCTAGTGAACTTCGCACCGGTGCGCTAAAATGGCCAAAACTTTCGTAAAAAGCTTCTAGGTAATCGTCTCTCATCCTTTCGGTCATTTTAGCGAAAAAATGTGAGGTAGCTCCTTCACCGGGCTTAGGGGGTAGGCCCGTCCAAGTCGAAGGGTATGGGGGTGGTTGCCACCATAAGGAATTTATGGTGCATTGTTTGACATATTAAGCACAGAGGCTCTAAAACACTATCTTTATGTATAACTATAAGCAATGTGCCATCATTTAGAGCGGAAACCGCATGAAAATCCGATTTTCCTCCTACGTTTTTTACGCAAAATTGGATTTTCCGCGCCTATTCTGTGGAAAATGCCGACTCGCTGATTTGATGACGTCCCATTGTGACGCCAACTAGGTAATTGGTACTTATTTTGGTACAATTAAAAGAGGATGACCCATAGCTATCTACTTGTATCCCAATCATAAGCATCGGGTGCTTATAACAAATTCTCGAGGGGGTCACCCCCGTGGTAGACTGTTTAACAAAAAAGGCTTGGTAAGACGAGGGTTAAACCTTGTCTAATTTGAAATTTATATGGGAGTGGGATATTTGGGCATATGATACCTAAATTAAATCAAATCTTCTTTGTTCATGAAAAACACATACCTCAAACAAGATTTAGACCATAAAAAATGAGTTTGTACGTATTGGGCAGGGGTGGTCAAAATTGTCCACATGCTAAATATAGGCTAAAACCATTTTTTTTTTAAATTACTTAAATTGTCATAATTGCTCAAAACATGCATGTTTACGTTGCACACATCATATTATATAATAATACAAATATAAAAATGAGTGAAATGGCCATAAATTGCTCAAAAATGTAATTTGTACGTATTGGCCCCAAGTGTCAATTTCTGGCAAAATTTCAGGTTCCCCGCCCCAATACGTACGAAAAATATTTTTGTCTGAAAAATGAGGGCGCACTTACAGAACCTAAAAAGTCCCCAAAGGTTGGTTTTCATTGATTCACCCTGAAACCAATTCGGCCCCATAACCATTTGTACGTATTGGGCAGGGGTGGTCAAAATTGTCCACATGCTAAAGTATAAGCTAAACCAAAAATTTGTAAAATTACTTAAATTGTCAAAATTGCAAAATATGCAAATAGTGCGCCCGCAGGCGGAGTGCTCATCTCTGTCTTTGGCGTTTGGGTGAAATGGCGTTTGAGTGAAATGGTCATAAATTGCTCAGAAATGTAATTTGTACGTATTGGGCCCAAGTGTCAATTTCTGGCAAAATTTCAGGTTCCCCGGCCCAATACGTACGAAAAATATTTTTGTCTGAAAAATGAGGGCGCACTTACAGAACCTAAAAAGTCCCCAAAGGTTGGTTTTCATTGATTCAGCCTGAAACCAATTTGGCCCCATAACCATTTGTACGTATTGGGCAGGGGTGGTCAAAATTGTCCACATGCTAAAGTATAAGCTAAACCAAAAATTTGTAAAATTACTTAAATTGTCAAAATTGCAAAATATGCAAATAGTGCGCCCGCATGCGGAGTGCTCATCTCTGTCTTTGGCGTTGGGGTGACCTTGGCGTTTGATTGAAATGGTCATAACTTGCTCAGAATGGGAATTGTAACGTATGGCCCAAGGTTCAATTTCTTAAAATTCCCTGTTCCCGGCCTAATACGTACGGAAAAAATTTTTATCTCTGAGTCAGCCTTAAGGTATCGGGCAAATTTGGTCACCTCTGCCTAATACGTACAAAAGTCAATTTTGAGCATGTATGACTATCGAACTCAATTTTTAATATCTACATCTGTTTGAAGGTATGGGTTTTTCATTTACATTAAAGATTTTGATTTCATATTTTAGGTATCATAGGTCCAAATACCCCCCCCCCCCCTCCAAATCAAGTTCAAATACGGACGCCCCTTTAATTGGTTCGAAATGGTTATGGGGCCGAATTGGTTTTAGCTGATTCACTGAAAACCAATTTTGGGGACTTTTTTAAAGATCTGTCAGTGCGCCCTCATTTGTCATACCAAAAATTTTTTTCGTACGTATTGCGCCGGAGAATATGAAATTTTGCCATAAATTGACACTTTGGCATTCAATCCGTACAAATTCATTTTAAAGCAATTTGGAACCATTCACTCACTCATTTTTTAAATGTTTGTAATTATTACAAAAAAATTGTGGCAACGTAAAATGCATTTTGCGAGCAATTATGATAATTTAGTCATTTTAAAATGTTTGCTTTTGGCCGATACTTTAGCCTGTGGCCAATTTTGGCCACCTCTGCCCATACGTACAAATTTCAATTTTGAGCATTTTAATGACTATAACCATCAATTTTTTTATTGTCTAAATCTTGTTGGGGTGTATGGTGTTTTTCATTTACAAAGCTGATTTGCATTTAATTTAGGTATCATAGGCCCAACTGTCCCCCCTATCAATTTGAAAAAGACAAGGTTTAATTGGGCCAAAATGGTTATGGGGCCGAATTGGTTTAGGCTAGTCAATGAAAAACAACTTTTGGGACTTTTTTAGAATTTTGTTAGTGCGCCCTCATTTTTTTCAAGACCAAATATTTCTTCGTACGTATGGGATTGGGCCGGGGAACCTGAATTTTTGCTTTGCCCGAATTGACACTTGGCACAACACGCACCAATCTCCATTTTTGAGCCTTTTATGAACCATTTCACTCAATTTTTAATGTTGTATTTAATTATTATGATTATGACATTTGAGTAATTGACAATTTGGCCACTCTGCTTCCCATAACTAACAATTCAATTTTGAAAAGCGTTTATCCTTTTAAATAAGGACCTGGTTTTAGGTGTTCGACTGGTTATGTGGACGAAACGCGAGTCAATAGAGGAGAAGTTTGGCGATGGCGGGGACTTTCATTTTCATTCAATGATCTTGTGATGCGACCTCATTTGTCAGACTGAAATTAATTTTTTCGTACGTATGGGCCGAGAACATAAATAGTGGTAAAAAATAAGAGACTTGAGCCCTTACGTTACAAATTTGTACGTAATGGGGTTTTCGTACGTATTGGTCCAACAAAAGTAAACATATTGTTTTGCGTAACATTCTGTCACAAGTCACGGGTTAATACACTGTCAAAATAAGTTTGGACGTGCGTGTCACTGAAAAATACCCATGACCCAGTGGCGGCGCCATTTTTTTCGGGGGAGGGGGCTGGTCAGGGCAAAGTGAATTTTTTTGTGGGGTGGGGGGCAAAACATCAACAATTTCGGGATTTGTAATCAATTTGTGTTTTTAAAATTAAAATTCCTTATGAAATTTGCCAAATTTGGTGATTTTTTTTAAGCCAAAATCTCTGATTTTTTGCCACAAATGTGTGATTTTCTTCTGGCTGGGTGCCACTAGGGGGAAAAGAAAAATATTTGGGGGAACTTCGAAATCCGCCCCCCCCCACAACATTTTTTTTGTTGTCGTATCTCACCCTATTTTGTTATGTTTTTTTTCAACGCCGAAGGGGGGGGAGCTGGAATCCGCCCTTAACATTTTTTGTCGGATCTCACCTATTTGTTATTTCTTTACTCCGAACTATATGGCTTTTTTTTCTTTGAAGCCTTGCGCGCGATTTAAGACCATTTTGAACAAAATCGGACCTACGGTTATGACGAGGCGTTACGTAATCAGTCTTGCAAAGGCACATGATTCTAATTCCATTAAATTCTGCCTTTTTATAATTATATACTGTGCTTCTCAAGATTTCAGATTCGGCGATACCACCTCTATCTTGTGTCCGGAGTGTGCGGTGGGTGCGCGGGTCAGTCACGCGTAATACACGCGCGTCTCTACAACGCATCTCACGCTGTTTACTTGGAATACGCATTTGTCATCACAGCATTTATGTCACATCATTTCTCGCAGAACTCGTCTGCTGGGATAGAACCTGTGTATTTCTATTCAGAAACGAGTCTTGGGGGGCCCCAGGCACTGATGAAGAGCCCATCATTTCTTGATTTCTAGTGATTCCTACTTGTTCTGTTCAAGGATTATATCCAACATAGCGTTAAACTTTTGGCCGTTGGCCTTTTGAACGGCCTGCGACTACACCCGAACTTTGGTCAACTGATTATGTAACTTTAAATACATGCCGACGTAGCACTTTCGAACTTTGTACTATATATATATATATATATAGGTCTCAATATATATATATATATATATATATATATATTATAAAAAAAAATTCAAAGTATCAAGACCCTGGAGGCAACCGTTACTCAGAGTTTCACGAATACCCTCTCTTACGACATCGGGGTATGCGATCCTCAGAGGATGGTATTGCAGGGTCGTGTCTTAACCACAGATATTATGTCAATATACATTCTAGGGTGTCACACCAGCAATATGCCTGCCAGCACATATCTGTACCAATGAATAGTCAGAAAAGTGCTCCACCACTACGAGTAGTGGGGGCGTAATACATAACAGTGTTTGTACAGGTGACGATCTTTGAATTAAAAGTGCTCAATCCCATTACAGGAGAGCGTAATGAAAAATTTCCAAAGTATAAGACCTCTGGAAAGGCAACCGTGACTCGATTTCACGAATACTCCTCACTTACGATCATCCGGGTATCCGATCCTCAGGCGGATGGTATTGCATGGTCGTGTCTTACCCACAAAGATATTATGTAAATATACATTCTATGGGGTCACACCAGCAATATGCCTGCCATCACAGATCTGTACCAATGAATAGTCAGAACGTGCTCAACACACAGTAGTGGGGGCGTAATAATAAGTGTTTTTTAAACAGGTGACTCTCTTTGGAATTAAAAGTGCTCAATCCCATTCCAGGAGAGTCGTTGAAAAATTTCAAAGTTAGACCTCTGGAAAGGCAACCGTTTCTCAGAGTTTCACGAATCCCTCCTTATCGATTCTCGGGTATCCGAGCCTCAGACGGATGTATTGCATGGTCGTGTCTTCACCACAAGATATTCTGTAAATATACATTATGGTGACACCATAGAAGTAATACCCTCCGTCTGACGATCGGATACCCGATGATCGTAAGTGAGGGTATTCGTGAAACTCTGAGTAACGGTTGCTTTCCAGAAGTCATACTTTGAAAATTAAAAAAAGAAAAAACCTAAAAAATTAAAAAAAAAAAAAAAAAAAATATTATATTATATATAATATATTCTGTATGTAATAATATGGTCGTCAGATGCCTTTCTTCTTTACAGAAAAAATCCGATCAATTGTCAATGGGTTTTCCCTATTCCGATTGTAAAGAATATCCCAGAATTTCTCCTTGCACAAGTAAGCACAAACTTGACAACTTCAAGGTAAATTATTCCATGTGCAGATTTAATTAACGTCAACAGGAAATGTTAAAGGGGCATTTGGTGATCCACAACCTCACCCTCGACTTACCTACCAAAAGTTGAGATTTTCGTATCATCTGAACCGTTAACATTAGTAATCCGCCTTGGTACCAAAAAATTTTCCGTGGCCAATACCATTTTATATAGCGCTAGAGTAATAATGCACATTTTTAAAGCGCCCCCATTTTCAAAAGTTGATATTTTTTGGTCACAGTTTTACGTTGGTAATTTCTAGTAAACTATAACCTGCGAACGGAATGCTAAGAAATGCGTATTTATCATAATATAAGCGATTTTGTAATTAGAATTGGATCCCATATTGGACCTACCGGCAGAGCTGGAAATGCTACTTTTTATGTTCCGTCCAATGATGAATAGTGACCAACCGTCTAAGTTGACTTGCCTGACCAATAAACAACTAATGGATAAGCGTAGACACATACCTGGCGCATTCCCGCTTTTCACTTTGGAAGGACGTTTCCAGGAGCCGTTAAATTATTATCGGGATCCCCGATACTATTATTCTATTGACAAAAGTCCTTAGTTTGTGATACACAGAACATTTTCGGCTTAAAACTATTCACAGGTCAGTTACTAGCCAGTTACCAATGCAACGTGTAAAAATCCTCATTTTTTTGAAAAAATTGGGGGCGCTCTTCAAAAAATTGCTTTAAACATGCTTTAATCCCCGTAAACAAGCTCAATGCGCGGTTGAAAATTATTATTACGACGTACGCCGCCTTCACAATTTCACAATCATTTCGCTCATCTTGGTGGCGGTGCTCAAAAGACAATGGCTTACAAGCGCAACAATCCTATCACAGTTAATTGTAATATTACTCATAGTCAGCTCCCCAGATTCGCTTGGGTCGCCGAGGTATTTGAGATGAAGTATCTTGCCCAGGGACACAAACAGTTGACCACAGTGGGGCTCGAACTCACAATTTCAACGGTCTACTGATCACGAGTCCTGCACTTTTTCCACACTAGACACCGTGCTCTCCGTGTACCTGTAAGAAATTCGCAATTTTGTTATTTTTCGGGTCCGTATAAGGTCAGAAATTTGCAGCGTAGTGGCCTCGGGCCGTGTGTAAACCAGCATTTTTGTCATAGTCAACAAACCGCCAAGGTCGTAATGAACACAAGTTTGCATAAGCTTTCCTCAAGTTTCTATGAACAATTAATCACAGGATTCTTGAATCACAAATGCAACCCTTTTTTGAAGTTTTCGAAGGGTTTTTTTTTTTTTTTTCCTTTTGACTCCACACCAGAGTCATCACTTATATTTGTCATCTTTTTCATCGCGTCACCTCCTAATACATTTAGAATGCCATTTCAATTTGTTCGATTTTTCATGTAGGGTGAACATTGTGACCCCTGTGATCTTTGACCCCAAATATCTGGTGTCAAGTTGTTTCTCTGTGCAAGGATTTTTTTCAACAGAGGTCAAAGCGATAAGGAAGAGTAGAGAGAAAAAAAGAGAAAAAAGGAAACAGCAGAAAACAGTGGAAACTTGAAACTGTTATTTTGTGTAGGGTGCATATGTCTAGATATAATAAATTCCTGTTATTTAGGATACGGCATTTAGTAGCTAATTTATGGTCTGTGCTGCTAAACTACTTACGAGTATCTGTGGTTAGAATGCAATTCACTTGTCCAATCTTACGCTCTTTGTTACATAACTGGGCTTATATAGTGAGTCGTTTATTTGCTAATGATTCCTTCCCCATCGCACGTGATCTTGCTTAAATCCAAAGACAGAAAAACACGTGAACTCCTTGCAGAGAAGAAATGATTGTAGCGATCCACCAAAGTACGTTGACATCTGCAGCACTTGCGAGAAACAGAAGTATCCAACACAGTCCCACAACTGAAGCAACCTAAATTGAAAACAACGAATAATTCTTGTTTTACAAGTTTAAAAAAAGTTCTTAATATAATCATCTGGTTCACTGCGGGAAAACAAGTTCAACTTGCTCACGATTTATAATGTTTGCGCTGATTCCGAAGTTGAACTTATCCGGAAACCTTTGTTCAGTACTGAGGAGGGAAACGTCACGGATGATGTTCCCGACGAATTCGGATTAAATGTAGCCCAAAGGAGCCCAAATGGTACATTAGACCGGGCAAGCGTTGTGGTTGCCTTGATGGTTTACATTTCATTAACAGTCTGATTATTAAGGGCATTTCGTGATCCACAAGCCTCGTCCCCCCCGACTTACCTAAAAGGTTTGATATTTTTTAAAATCATCTGAACCGTTAGCCTTATTCAATCCACGTGTATACCAATCTTATTTGCAGATCCGTCGCATCTGTAAGAAAGTTGCAACTTTTTTTTTCTGTCTGTAAACGGACAGAAATTACAGCACAGTACCCTATGGGACCGTGGTAAATAAGCACTTGCTCATCTCATACACAAAACCGCAAGATCGGGATCAGCTCAACTTGGGAATACGTTTTTTTAAAGGATTCTAGTGATCTATGAATAAAACAGAAGTCATGAACCACGAAATGCACCTTTTAGAGAAACAATCGTCAACTATAGGACAAGGGCGTTATTTGAACCTGAATTTAAAGCGGAACGATGGGATGAATTCGCAACTTAACAACTTCCAACACTCTCTTGAGGGTCAACCATTACAGCGAAACATAACGTAATTTTCAGTACAAACATGAGATAGCCAATATTATTCTTATCGCCGTCGGATACATAGTGGAGGTATGTGCGGCATGGCCATATACGAGAGAGGACAACCCACTGCGAAAACCAAGGGGTTCTTATATAGATAGAAGGCCACGGTTTACGCCGTAATCTTTACGAAATACAAACCCCGTCCTCGCATAGTGTTTGCCGACCACCACGACACCTCGCGTAGCCAACAAAAGACAACTGGGCTGCCTCCGCTTCTCCACATACTGTTGGTGCCACTTTGCATATCACTAACGTCATGATCAAATTAAATTGTAACTGTGTTAGAGGTTGGCCAGGTGTTATATAGTTACCTTGATCCTGTCCAATACTCTTTTTGCCTCATAATGCAATGCGCGCTTAGGTGAAACGAATGTATTCATTGAGGCGGCTTATTATAAAATCAGACGACGTGATGTGCTCAGTTCATACGTTGAGTGGCCATGGGTAGACAAAATTTAACCACCCAAATAGCCCCCACCTCCCACCAACGATATTTTTGGGGAATGTTTGTATCGATTGCCATTATGGTGTATACAGCCCCAAACTGATAATTATTCCGTGCAAATTCAAAATGTCAGCGCCCGCACGGAAGACTGGTTTGATCT
Organism: Ophioderma brevispina; assembly: GCA_023653785.1. Taxonomy (NCBI): domain Eukaryota; kingdom Metazoa; phylum Echinodermata; class Ophiuroidea; order Amphilepidida; family Ophiodermatidae; genus Ophioderma; species Ophioderma brevispina. Next base: position 3,632 of record JAMKCH010031863.1, on the reverse strand, counting down.
TGTCACCCCCATTGGCGAAAACCACATTACCCTAATTCGATTCCCAAACTTCATCTCGACCAAAGCTAGGCACTCGATGTAATTCATTGCATACCCGAGACGTTTGTGCTCTATACCTCTTTGTCCGCGGTCGATCAGTGACTACGGGAACAGGTGTCCCAAAACTTATGTATTTGTCCCGGATGTTGTGTGACCCCTGACTGTAGGGTTTTTGGGAAAGTGCACAGTACACATTCCATTTCAATCTTTTTTGGCAAGTTGATGTCACCAAAGAGGGAATTATTGTTCAGAAAATACAGAAAGCCCCATCAAATAATCCGTCATTCCTTTGTTGAGCTACTAGTGTAGAAAATAGCTTGCATTTTTGGGTGATTATTGGTGACCCTAATTGTTAAAACATCTTGTGAAAATAATATGAAGTTTCCGATCACTTCCCGACTCTTGAAACGTGTATGAAAGTGCAATGTACCTTGTTCACAATGTATGACTTTTTGAACTGGTTCCCAAGCCGCGCCACACGTGTACTTGTACAAAAATCGAAACCCACAAATTGTAATATTTTACTTCCGGTTATGTTGAATTTATTTACCGCTGTGGCTGTTTGATAGGCGATACCATGTTGACATGATTCCCAGTTCCCGTTTTCATCTGAAATATGAATGTGATAAGTCATACTTTAAACCTAATTAATGATAAATTTATAATTAATTAACCTCGTCTTCCGAAGGGGGGGGGGGGGTTGTTTACCCCAGCTCTCGATTCTATTCTTTTCGCCCAACCACCCGGGTCAAATGAGTTAATGTAATTAACAATTGCCTTTTTTTTAGCTCCGATTTCATGGTGCCCCCCCCCCATATAGAAAGGGTAAAGGGTGATCCTAAAGTGATGATAGGGTGTGGCAATCACCCCCCGCCCCCATATGCTGTTAAATCCCGGGGGATGGGGGAGTATATCCCCTAGTTTGAATGAGGGGGTGGTCATTATACGATTCCCCCCCCCCCCCCAATGTTTGTTTGGATAACCCATGTCACTGGGGTTTGTTTACCCAAAAACCTCATATTTTACCATAAAATATTTTAAAAAAATGGGTAAATTGCCGCGCGCTGCGAGCAATTTTGTTTTCAAAATTACATTATATTTAATGATATTAGCTACTGCAAAATTTTTCAGCGCGTATGGATCTTTTCAGCAAACCCATTTTCCATTCAATACATAAATTTTCATCAACCCCTCCCCCCAATGTCAAAAAGAAATTTTACACCACTGCCCCCCCCCCCCCCTTTCAGGAGGTAATACCATCACGCCCAGTACTACACATGAGTCGCAGACTTTGAGTTTTTAGTTGCAATATATAGCGGTCCTCCTCTTTCCTTCCGTTGATACCAAAATGGAGTAACCACAATAACAAAAACCTGTCATATTGACATCATAAGGTCTCTACATGATGGAAAAGGTTTAAGGTGTTACAATCTTAATTTTGAGCCAGTAAATTTGCAAAATATCACAATGTTTCTTTCCTATTGCAGTAGTTTTAAACTGTATTACCTATGAACGTCCGTGACGTCATCGTTTTTAGTTTCTAATATCTTGATACCAATGGAAAGAGTAAAGTTAATAAATTCTATAAGCTATAGTGAGGTACCATAAAATGTATAGGAATTGGTTGTTCAATAAAGAAAATTCAGCGAAGGGCCAGGTCAGCCCTCTCCTGAGGGTGATTATCGCATCTTAAGCCGGTAAATGGGGCTTTAATAACAAAAGGCGGAATGTGATAGGGTCTTTGAAACTAGTGTGTTGTTGGTCCTTCAATCTTTACGTCCATGGTGCGAGAAGGAGGTAGGAGAGTTGGAAACTGAGAAAAAGTTTGATGAGGATGCCAATTTATTAATGGCAGTCTAGCTAGAATCGTCGTGTTCTCCTTTAACATCGGCTTCGTACCATTACGAGCCGATTGCGACGACCCTGATACCGTTTGTGATTATTATGAGTCCATCACATTATCTGTTCTTGATGAACTTGGTCCTCTTGTTACTAAAGAACATGTCATACTTACCTCTACTTTACTGATAAATCCATCTGTTCTAATACAAAAGACATGTTCACAACACTGGTGTACTGAATTTACCCTCTATCACTATCTATGGCTTTACCCTGTGAAACTCTGATGTTGACCTTGCCAATGATGTACTGATACTTTTGTTGACAAGGTAGCATACTGCCGATTCTATACATGTTAATAAGGAATGCAATTGTTGCATATTTGCTTTTAAAACAAGATCTTCTCAACATTAACAGGAATGCTAATACCCAGACAGCATGTGTATGGCCCAACAATGGTTCCCCATTGGTAATCTTGGCATCGGCATTATGTGGGTGGCCTTTATTGTTCCGTTATTGGATCTCCGACGGCAATCATGGTATTCCGTCGGTAATCTTGGCATAGGCGACAGGTGGCTATTGCATATTGGGCCATTAATGGTTTTCCATTGGCAGCTTTGACATTGGCTTCATATCGGCACCCCTTACCGGTCCAATATTGATAAGACCCAAGACCAATATTGACCCAACGACAAGCAGCCAATATAGAGCCCATTATCGGCCCATTATTGACTTAAAACCAATTGATTGCTTAAAAATAACACGGCGAGAACTCATTCAAATAGGAATACAGAGCACATTATTTCAATTATATTATACTATATTATACCAGTTTCAGTAAAAATATTCGCTATTTGACTGGCTTAAATTATCTCATTAACACTTAACTTGTTTTTCGGCCGGACGTTTTTTAACGCTGGTGAAGATATTGGTGTATATTTTTTTATTTGTCTAACTTTTAGTGCGCTTGCATTGGTGATTCAAAAAAATTTCAATCCAGTGCGTCGTTGTTGCGTTAATTAGCATGGGTCCCTAGGACCCCCCCCCCCCTTATGCACTAACGGAAGTGCCCATGACAAAAATGATAAATCTTAATAGAGTTACTGTGATTCTGATTTTCATAATGCACACATCGGGTAACATAAACAAAGTAAATAATTGATCAAAAAAGTCTTGGAAAGTATAGTAGGCCATTGGTGTCATAATATTTTATACACATCGTATAGCGGTTTACTGTAGAAACCTATGGTAAATTATACAACTAAACCTAAAAAATATATAATGGCATGAGACATTTCTATTTGTGCTTAATATGTTAAATATAGTTCATCCTTCACCAATTAAAGCAATCAGCAAAAGTCTAGGTAATCAGTGCATCAGAAAATGCAGAAACGAATTAGTGTCTTTTTCGCACATTTTGACGCAAAATTGAAATCAATGTTTTGCCCCTAGTTTTCTTATTGAACAATTTTTTTCAGTTTTTATTTCTTAATTGTTGATGTCTTTGAATCCTTCTAACATGTGGTGGATTTCATCTAAATATTCCGTTGGGAAAGTGGTTATATAATGAATGGGTTCCTAGGAGCCCCCCCCCTTATGCACTAACGGAAGTGCAAACCCCTTATGCAGTTAAAGGGGCGTGTTCCGATCGTCTTTGGGACCCCCCTGATTTACCCGGAAGTAGTATCGATTTTGATATCAGATGAAAGGCCGTATTTTTCTCATTGTCGTCCTGAAATTTGAGCCCTCGAATC
>JAMKCH010031862.1:0-17436 GCA_023653785.1 Ophioderma brevispina | reverse complement strand
CTTTGAAAAGAAATGGATTTTAATGCTGAAATTTCAGGACGACAATGAGAATTGAGAAAAGTACGACCTTTCATCTGATATAAAATTGGGTGAGGCAGTGGGTACCAAAAGATAATAAGAACAAGCACCTTTAAAGGTGCAGTTTCAATCAGCCAAACGTGCTGCCCTGTGGGTTTACATTCCCCTTGTTCCACAAAATGGGTATAAACATAAATATACACAAAACAAAATACTTCTCCATACCATATTTTGAATAGTTTGCCGATGTATTGCTTTACTTCAGAAACGAGAAGTCAAACTAAAACTGATGCCAAGGATACTCCTACAACTGATAGCAAGTCTGCTGGTGCTACAAGCAGTGATAAGAAACCTGATGTGCCCATGACAGGTAATTTTCAGGTTTTTTAAAGAAGATATCCCAAATCAAAACTTTATTTACTGTCACCAAATATGGACCAAAATGACAATGTTATTTTGCAGCTCTGCATATGCATAGTCTATACTTTGTTCACTCTCGAGTTTGGGGGTGACGTCATGATGCGACTCTCTAATCACTTGAGCATTTGTTCGCTTGCGTAAATGCTGCAATTCCTAGGTCGGCGTGTGCATTTCTTGGGTGCGAAACCTAACACGCGCAGTGATGTCACCCTCAAACTTGAGATCGAACAGAGCATAAGGATAGATCCATATAGGACCTTGCATACGATCTCGCACAAGAGTCTGCACAAAATAATTGATGGTTGCTGGGCAATACTGACCTGCTGATTCCAAATCTTGTTGAAGACACCTTGTCATACTTTTTGAGATGGGAAGTCAGTAAATTAACAGGGGAAAAACTTGTTTTATATGGGGGTTAAAAGGCACATAGACATGTTCATGTTATCCTAAAGGAAATAGGCATAAATGTAGCATTTTTTGCTTTCAAGTGACCTGTGAATGTCTCATTTCTCCTTCTTGAGACAAGCATGGAGTTAAATCTACTCTCTTCTTAAAAGACATGCCTAATATTATTCATTTTGTTTGTCTATCAAGAAGATGATTAGTTGATGAAATTTGTTGTCTTTATTTCTTGTAGGATCTCTGGGTGCAGGTGATTCCGAGGCAACTCCTGAGGAAGGTCCTCCTCCAGATAACATAGCTGAGACTCTGATGTGTAGTATTTGTCAAGATATATTCCATGACTGTATTAGGTAAGTGTGTATGCTAAACTACTCCCTATAGGAACTCTTAGGTCTACTACCTTATCAGTAGAAATCCCATAAGAAGGCCCGCCAACATATAATACGGCCTAGACTCTCTGCTGTGTACCATGTGTTAAGATATATTCCATGACTGTCCCTCCTAAAAACATAAATAAAAATAAAGTGTAAAATAGTACTAAAGAAAATATATAGAAGAATATATTGAAAATTGCAATGGCTCATAACCCTTTATTAAGACTTAACTTGGAATAAAGGTTAATTTCAATATTTGGTCAACAGTTGGGAAAAAAGGAGCCAAAAATGCTATCATCCAATACGAAAGACCTTATGGCAGCATGATTTGTGTGTGTGTGTGTGTGTGTGTTGTGTGTGTGTGTGAAACTTTTGGTGTACACTTTCAGTTAAAATGTTGTCTAGCTTTTAAGTGCAGTTATGGATCAAGTTCATAGTTGGTATGCTTATACATTGAGACAAGGGGTCTTATGTGGGGTAACAGATGATGAGGTCAAATGTCATTCATGGGTCACTTAGGTCATTCTATCGTGTGCATGTGGTATGCACTTTTGGTTAAAATGGCTAGTGTAGTGATGGATCAACTTATTCTTTTACTACATAATCGGACGACCTATTTGGGACCGCTGTCCCTATTTTTTGTATGTTTCTTACATTAAATAGTCATAACATTCTCCAATTTGATACAAGTCTAAGCATTCATTATTTTAATATTTGAAACCAGCACCCCCTTTGTGGATGGCTCCCATTAGGTCTTCCATGAGATTCCATATGGAAGACTCTATAGGGTAACTTCATTTGAAATACACACCAGGCAGGTGAAACTGTGTACAATTGCCCATAGACGATTTTGAGATTTCTATAAGGCACACATTTATGCAGTATGACGTATGACCATGGATGACGTAGTAGCTAGCACGTAGTTCAAAAAATCTCTCAACAACAGCACCACATATGCCATATGGCACATCTTGCCTCCACTGCCTTGATCGTGTTGCATATCCTGATTTATTTAGAATCCCTGTACACACCCCTTCTGTGGAAGACTAAAGGAAGCCTACCACAGGGGTAGTAAGGATTCCAAATGTAATAGCCCAATCTTGTTCAATTTCTTTCAGCTTACAGCCCTGTATGCATTCCTTCTGTGCTGCCTGTTACTCATCATGGATGGAAATGGCTGATACATGTCCAACTGTAAGTAACTTCATGACCTGTTGTGTGAAAATAACATTTTGTCAGTTTCAAAATTGGAATCTTTTCTGTAATAAATAAATGGTGCGCCCGCAAGATTAGTGCCATTTCTTTGTCTCTGGCATTTGTTTTTTTTTTTTTTTTTTTTGGGTCGCCACTCCTTCTGCACAGCAAGTCTGTTTTATATTCCCAGTATGAGTATGTGTTGGTACTCATTTATATTCCTGGATGGAGAGAGGCAAGGGAGGTAAAGTGCCTTGCCCAAGTGCACAACACATTGGTGAAAGCAGGGCACGAACCCCCAACCTTATACTTATGAGGCGAACGCTGATACAACTGCACCACATATGCCCAACTGCCCACATGTGCCCAACTGCGCACATGTGCCACATCTTTTCTGTAGTATATATATCCACACCGAAGGACGTTTTTGTTCATAACATCAAAATTAATTATTTCTTGTGCCTTGAATTTCACTGAAGTTATGAGGAAAAATTGTAACTTTTCTTCTGATACCAAAATCTCAATCTCTAATGGGAAAAGTGGGGGATGAGGTCACTCACCTTTAAAGACTCAAAATATTTATATATTTGAAACAAAATCCTTAAAAATGGGTACCTGCTACCAAAATGACCCTTAGATATAGATAAGGGTTTCAATTCCTTAGCCACACACCTCGGACCAAATCAAATCCCTCGGTCAGGCCCAGATGTGAATTTGGTTTCATGATCCATGTTCACCCTTTTCAGGTTTTCTCTAGGTACTCCAGCTTCCTTATGCACTCAAAGATCAGACCTTTTCCCATGCATCTGCTCTGGTATTACTGGATTTATCTCTGATCCGTGCTGGTTGCCCTACAGGAAGCCACACACCACTTTGATTACCATTTGTGTGGCTATATTAGGTATTATATTTTTCCACCAACTTATTTCCCTTCCCCCAAATTAGGAGAATACCCAGCAATAAACATTTGTGGGAAGCTTTTAGGATAGTGCAAGTCATACAATAGGTGTGAATCATGGTATATCGTAAAAGCGAGTTCAAAAATACAAGTGTACTTTGTACCATGTTATACCTCCAAATTCTGTAGATTTTTGTTAGAAGATTGTATTTTTTACATTTTATATAGGTTTATTGTATTTCCAAATATGTCATTCTGGTTTTTCTGAATTTCTCTTTTAAGTGTCGCATCCGTGTACAGCGTATCAATAAAAACCACATTGTGAACAACCTTGTTGAAGCATACCTTCAAGAACATCCAGGTAAGTGTATGGGGTTGCATGGCTCCAGTTTGCTTGTAGTTGATTAGTCATCCACTAATGAGTCTGTAACTATCAATGACTATTAAAGGGGCGTGTTCCGATCGTCTTTGGGACCCCCTGATTTATCGATTTTGATATCAGATGAAAGGCCGTATTTTTCTCATTGTCGTCCTGAAATTTGAGCCCTCGAATCCATTTCATTCCTAAGATATAAACAAAAAACCGCCGTTTTAGTGGTTAACCACTTTATTAGCACAGTATTGAATAGGGCTTTGCAACATGCATTATTGCGTCTACCATCAAAACCGCAAGTTTGTTTCCCACGGTACTTGATGGGGTGTATGTGCAAGTGCCAGGCTCTCATATCAAGTAGAGAACACAATACACATAAATCGGAACAACCACCTTTAAAGGCACTATCAGTGATTTGCTAAATCAGAAAATCAAAAAGATCATCAAAAATCAGATTTTTGCATGTTTGTAACAAGTACAGGTATCCTAACATACCCTGCAAATGATAGGACCGGAAGCAATCTAATAAAGACAAAATCAGAAATTTAATCATTCCTGTCCGTTCGGACACTTACTACAACACGTAATTGAATGGAGATTCCTATCTTTGAACACTGCCGTTTTCTTCCTTTTCTGTAAATTTTTCAGTTGGAAAAAGTAACTTATGAGAATTCTACAGACTTATCCTTCACTTTTAAGCTATTCCTGCAAAATTAATAGAGTTTGACTCTTTCGGATAAATCACTGACAGTGTCTTTAAAAGGCAAATCAAGCTTTGTTGCAAATTTTGAAGCAAGCTCGATGCTCTGTGGCAAAGTTTCCTGGCAAAAGGGTCAATTTAGGATTTTACCTACCTTCCAATTAACAATGTCTATGCACTTACATCAGATTTGAAAGACTGTCACATGGATATCTGAGATGAACCTTCTTTTATGGCCAGAGCTAATTTTCCTCTTTAGTAATTCAGACTAAACATTATGAAGTAGAATGATGGTTAAAATTTTTCTGCATAATTGGACAGGATATGAAATATGTATGGAATGTTCATACTTTATCAGTAGACATCAGCCAAAGCTAGCCTGTTGAACATGCTTTGCAATACCGACGCATAAACATAATGCTATGTTGCATGAAAAGCATTTTTGAAAGGCTATCATTGGTCATTGTTTGCCGATGAAGTATCAACCCACAGTTATGATAAATGGACTTGCATTGAGCTTAAAACTGGCAAACAAACTCTGTTTTTAACACATTCGGTGTTTTGGTCATTGATTCTATATTTTCCCAGACAATAACTGTGCTAAGTCACTCCTCCCTTTGTGGAGAAGAAACTGCTTGTGTATGGCATCTGTATGAGTGTTGGGATTTTTTTGAGAAATCTAGCCATAACCTGCTCCTACTTTATTGTTATCTATTTTTCACCCATCCCTGCTCCAGTGTTGGATGGCTGCTCCCTTGGCCTGTCCACTTTCATGCCCCTGGTCAGCAGTCCTTGGTGCGTCATGGCCACCTATTCGTTTATCTTTATGTTCCGCACGTTTTAAAATGTATATTTTATATATATTATTCTGTGTACATTATTTGCTTTGTATGATGTCTATTTTTAATGTATTATGTTTGACCCCTGGGCCAAATTGAAGAACAGTGTTGATCACTGAATTTGTTCCCCAGGCAAAAGAAGTTTTAATAAATAAATAAATAAATAAAATAGACAAAAAGTTTAAAGTCTTGTTATTTGATTTATGCAGTTCTAAGAAGTAAAGGGGCCATTCAGGAGAGAGTGTGTTTTTGTAGCATGGGTGTAATATAAAGAAGCACAGACATAGTGGAGCATGAGAGCTGAATTCTGCACACCTGTCAATCAAGCTTACTTTGCTCACCATGGCCCTCGCCATGTGTGGTGGTTCTTTAGGGAAATCATGGATTTTGTGCATCAGTGGTGTGAGCATAAATGTAACTCAATTGCTTGTTGCTTCCTGCTTCTAGCACTGCCCTCTCCCTCTATCAGGTCCATCTTGGGAGGTGAGGTAAATGCCAAAATATTGCCAGGATTGCAACCAAACTTGGTCACATATGCCTAGTAGATGCTCTTACCTATTCCACTCTTTGTGATAGCAAGTGACCCTTGTTTTGCATTGAATGCAATCATTCAGTGACACATTAAGTAACAAGCACTGCATTTTAATTTAAATTTGTGTAGATAAAAAGAGAAGTGAAGAGGAGCTGAAGGAAATGAATGAAAAGAATAAGATTACAAAGGAGATGGTAAGTATCAGCTATAACTTATAAGCTATATTTGTTGTGATATCTGCCATAGCAGGAAAGAGACTGAGAAATTGCTTTTCCACTAGTTGTGGGCATCTGCGACTGTCAGTGTAAAAGGTCAGCATTGGACTGCTAGAGTGTGGCGACAGAGCATTCATTGGTTTTGGAGTTATAAGGTAAAAATGGCTAAAATGGTAAAAAAAGGTCATAGATGGTACAAACTATACATTTTTGGAATCCTTATGACTAGATGGACAATATGGCGTACATTTCAACATGATTGGAGCATTTTAAAAGTTTGACCCCTGTGTAAACTTAAATTGCCCCCTATTAAAAAAGTACTACCTACCTAGCATTGATATAGAGGGTCCATACTAACTACCAAAGGTGTCAAACCTTTTCTGTAGTGAGGAGTAAACGATGATGTTTGACCTGGGTCCTAGCTCCTACACTACAGGGGGATCTTGCAAGTTTTATCTTGCAGTATTTTATATATTTAGAAGGGTGGGCCTATATGCTTTCCAGCAAAACCTATGATGAAGCGAAACTCAATGCAATGCACGCGAGGATCAAACAAATGATACAACCTGAAAGTAGACAAATACTATTATAGAGGCTCAGAGAAACTGGCGAGCATTGAATTAAATAAAGACGAAAAATTCATGGTCTCGAATTCAGTCCTCTCACTATCTAGGCATGAGATTTACTGGACCACGAGCAACCAGTGCAAAGATGTTAACAGAGGTGAAGATAAGTGATGGCAGGGCATCTAAAAAACTATGCAGGCATCCGATTTGGAGGCGTTGTAGCTGAGCAAAATCCTGGTTTTTCCAACTGGAGAGGAGTGCATTCCCATATTCTAATTTAGAAAAGACACGACATTAGCGGCAGCCTCGCGGACAATAAATCGTCTAATTCTAGCAAGGTTCCACTGCCAAAAAATTACTAGTCTTTGTCAAAGACGCCTCAACCAGTATCGCCGAGTGCGAGTGTCGAAGGCGAAGACTTTGGCCGAGCGGAGTGAGGAGTCTTTGCGCAAATAGGGATAGTTCTGTGCAAGCATTATACGATCATTATAATGGGAGATTGTACCTACTAACTGATTGCTCGTGCCAAAGATTATCTTTCAACTGAGCCCTTTCTTTAACCACAGGCCAAATACCCGACAGTAACACAAAATGCCGCCAGATGGTAGTATCACATTTGTTTGCCTGCAATGCATTTATGCAGCGCCCTAGTCTGTATAGCCCAATCAGTTCCCAGGAAAGTTACGGAAGATTTATCCCGAAAAATAAAGAAAAACAAAACACACAAAATAAATGTGGAAAGACGATGCGCAAGAGACTTGCTGTGAGAGGGCGCTATACCACATCGTGTACAGGGTCTGTAGGAAATAAAAATTGATGAAACTAAAAAAATACTCATTTGCACAAAGATGTATGGTTAGATATAGTCATAGCTGAATAAAAGGTAATGCCTAGGTTATTAATGGTTGATGAAGGTGTAATTTCAACAGAGCCATCTCATAATTTGAATTTGGACAATCTGTCCATATTCTGTGGGGATGCTGCAATAACACTCAAATTTGAGTCATTTAGTTTGAAGCCTGTTGTCATCAGCGGGGCCCAACCATAAGCAGAGATCCTTCCCCCATAAGATGAAGTAATTTCTCCCTTTCCCAACGCTTATTCCAAAGGGAAGAGGTTTTGGGATAATGACGGACGATGACGATACCCCATTCTGAAAGTAATTATGAGGGTATTCTGATGTTAATCGATGTTAATTTGATGGTGATTATGACGATGAAGATGACAGTTATGACAAGCAACGATGGCTATTAAATTTGAAGTATGTGACTTGTGTGGTGATCAGAAAATTAGGTCCTAGCGAAATCTTTTTGTAAGTGAATTGTCCTATCTTTGATCTTAAAGATGGCAATTCGATATTTTGGGTCTTGGCTAGGTTTGATACAGAAAAGTCTGACATATACCCACAACCAAGTTTTGTTGTGGACAATAGTCCAAATAACATGCAGAATGCACTTCAAAGGTGGGTGACCGGGTCTACAAATTCTCGTCCCCCCCCCCACTTTTGTACTCACACTCAACGACATCAATATGTGGTTTGGTGATTAGAAGAGAGTTCATCGTGTTCCTATTTCCGCAGTGAAATTTAAGGCCACGGAATCTCTTAATGTTATGCTCAGTAAACATATAAAATGTGGTATACCCACATTTGTTAATTCATACTGCTGAGTGTGTACTTCAGGAAATCCCCTCACACAGGTCATATCTTACCTGTTGACCAGAGGGTGTATGAGTTCAATCCCACAATGCACCAGTTTTGGGAAATTCACCTCAACACAGGGTAATGTGATCCCACAAAATTCCTATTCTTAAACATGAAATCCCTGAACTTCTATGCTCAATTTTGCAACAAATAATTAGTAACTTAGGGAAGTATTTAGCATAGATGTTGACATGTCCTGTGTTCTTAAACTTTGGAACATTTTTATCGCTAATTACTGACATGAAGTGTTTAGTACAGTATTATAGGCACATTGCAATGATGGTTGGATTGACTCAAATACCCACCCCCTCTTGCCGGTTGACAGAAAAACAAGGATCAATCCACAAATTTTGGGTTTCCTTACCGGAAATAAATCAAATTCGTTAACCTATAATTCCGTACCTACCAATGCCCAATGGTTTACGAGATATGCATCACTCCAGCGTGCTTGTGGTTAAGTGTACTCATTTAAATGACGCACACACAGTTGTGGTGCAAAAATTACAAGGCACTCAAAGAGTGCGTGTTACGGATAATGTAGCGTACAGCAACGGTAGTTCGCACAGTTGTGACAGGAAAACATGACACAAAAACACCATAGATTGTATATGACTATTTTATTTTTATGGAGAGTGCACGTTGTGGTTTACCGTTAAGTGCAGATTGAATCCGGCCAGAAAACCAAAATACAACATATTTGATCTAGGCTCACGAGTTTTTAATGCTGCAAGTTAGGTAATGGTGATCGCATGGACGAGGTACAAACCACGCAAGGGATCAAGATTGATACAGGAGGACAGTGTTGCCAACATAAATTTAGCCTACCCGCGGGCCAAAGGGACGCGCCAAGCGTGGCAAAATGACCAAAAGTAGCCCAATTTTTCACTTGTCGCTTAGTGCATGTGAGGGAGCTATTTTTACGAAAAAACGCATTTTAGTCTGATTTTTACCGATGTTCTATTTATAGTATTAACTATTGTTTATATTATTCTTATTTCGATTATATTTATTATTTATTTTTATTTATTATTATTTATATTTATGAATCTATTTTTGTTTATTTTTGTTCTTTCTTTTTCACTTCATTTTATTTTTTACTTTTTCTATTCTTTATTTCTAAAAAATACTGGCGATAATACAATATAATTCGTAGTCGAGTACTCACGAAGTAATTACCGTATGACTCCCTGACCCTTTTCCACTCACAATAATAAGCAGAAATAAATGACCCGCTTGACAAGCTAACGCATTCAACGATCATTCACTTACACCTGGGCAAAAACTGGCTTCTAAAAAAATCCACACGGCAAAACAACTCATTTAATTAAACACCTTCCAAAAACACATTCACGTCTTTTCTGAATCATACTGTAGATGAATGCACAAAACCTTCGCACCTGTTAGAAACCTGGAAGAGTGCTGGTACCGGACAAGTAGATCCTGATTGATAACAAGCATATGATAACATCATATCGCCTCGGATACCACATATTTAACAATCATTCTACGAACGTGCCAAGATCACCTCAATAGCAAAGGCCATTCCAATTACAAAAAAAGATGCAAAAAATAACATTGCAAATTACCAGGCCCATTTTGTTCTTCCCATCTTTTTCAAAAACTACTTGAAATAATCATGTACACAAACGTCTGCTACGTTCTTCAATAAGAACAACATTTTGTCGATTGAAAACCAATACGGGTTTCAGGGCCCAAAACGCTCAACTTACATGCACATCCTGGAACTAACCAACCAACCTCAACCTTGAAGCTAAAAAATAAACTCCACCCATGTGGTATTCCTGGATCTCTCCAAGGTATTTCGACACATGACCACAAACATTCTTATCCACAGCTTATCATTACGGTGGCCTTGGAGTAGCTTGGATGGTTACAATGGAGTTACCTTACTAACCGCTCACATTCAGTCTATGTACATTCCACCGCATCAACCATCAAACCTATACATCAGTGGCTTCCCGCAAGGGTCAATCCTTGGACCCCTACTTTTCCTCAGTAACATGAACAACATCACCAACAAGCTTTTAACAACACTAAAACCTAATCTTATTTGAAGAGGACAAAAACAGTTTCTCTCAAACTCTAACATAATGCACTTTTGACCATGAATTATGAACTCCGCACAAAATCAACTGATGGTTTCGGGCTAACAAATCCCTGACAGGAAATGATCGAGCTGTCAGGGATTTTTTTTAAAAAAAAAAAAAAAAAAACACAAACATTAACAATAGATAACCAGGTACAATCTTCCCCAGGGACATTCAACTAAATTCCTTGGTATTACAATCGACGACAAAACTAAACATGGAAATGAATCACATCAACTCTGTCACTACCAAGCGTCTCACGCAATTGGTACAATTACAGAGTTAAACACCCTAACAGACTAAACTTAAAATCCACTTTACAACACACAGTAGTTCTCCCATACCTTAGCTACGTCACCTCATTTGGCCATCCAAACTATCATTCACGGGCGTCACCACAAACATCACACAGAAATGGGCCTTTCGCACTATCCCCCCAAAACTCACCACCCAGAACTCACACTTTGCCATTATTTCAACCGCACTGAAAAAACACTTAAATTCGAGCACCTAAACCAACTTCAAACAGCGCTCTTCATGTGGACTATCAAAACAATCATTTACCTACGAACTCGCAATTACTTACACAAAAAGACAAAATTCCATAGCTAAACACAGACAAGCGACAAAATTCGTCTTGGGAACCAAGGTGGTAACGACGAAGCACATCTGCTGATAGTAAAGTAATTAATGTCAAGCCATGGAGTTATCACGCATGCATCTCCAACAGGCCGCAGCCGAGATGCGGTTCACCATGTGCGCCAAATGTCCCTGTTGTCATTAAGGGTTGGGGATGTCAGATGGATCTTGCTGGATGTCTCGAGCAATCACTCAATTGAGTTAAAGGGGCCGACGACCCTGTTTTTGCATGGTAACTTCCAAAATGTGACGTCTGAGACACTTGGTCAATCGCACGATGACAGTGACCGGCAAATCTGTGCACGGCGTTGGGGCAACAGAGCTGAAATTGGAGGGATATTTCAATATATCTGTGCTTTGGTCTGTGCTCAGCCAGGATATGTTTTGATACTCGCATAAGAAGCTTGGTGTAGGTGCATACAGTCTATCCTGTAGCTCTTCGTCATGGGCCAGGTCTCAGATCCATATAACCAGGATACTCTCTTACACAGGCTCTAAAGAATTTAGCTTGGTTGAATTGGAGATACAAGAGTGCAATACAGTGGTGTAGTTATATGCAGGCTTCCCAAGCTTGTCCTTTGCGTGACAGGAAGTTTTCTTGGGGCAACAATAAGCATAGTAATTACTAAAGTTTAGAATTGAGGTCCTAAGTGTGGGGCATTAGCGCACGTCTAAAGAGGAGCAAGCTGACTCTTGCTAACTTCACATTGCCTGCCGAGGTAAAGGTTCGATCATTGGAAATGTTGCAGCGATTTATGAATAATGTTTAAAGGGTCAATTCAAAAACCAAATGGAGGTGTCAATGGTCAAGTAAAATTCGTGGACATGCTTAAACCATATTAGTACCTGCCCGGGCCGGGGGGGAGGGGGGGTTGGGGTCCGAGGAATCAGAAACATTTACCCAATTTCTAAGGGTCTTTGTGTGTGTGTCATGGATTTTTTTTTTTACAAAACCAAAAAACAACAAAATTGCAAAAATTATGATTAACGCAAAAAAAAAAGTATATTAAATGCCCCCTAACTTCAATTTTGAGCGCTTTTCAATTTTGGGCGACTTTTCGGCGATTTGGGCGACTTTTCACGCGTCCGCCCGCGAATTGGGCTGATAATTTTTTGCAACCCTGCCTTCAGTAGCAAAGGTTGAGTGCTTGCTGTAAGCATCACAGTTCACTTGCTCTGTATTATTACATTAGTAATATGGCATTGTGTCTTACTTTGTAATAATCACAGTTCTATTTGTGCCTTGCTACTTTTTTTCTTGAACTTTTGCAATATGTCTTATCCATGATCGTTTATAGCAATTGTTTATGCTCTGTAGTTACTAGTTTTATATTATTGTGTATTTTTATCCTTGATAAAGAACAGTTTATCTGTTCGAATTAACGTCGTTTTTTTTTTCTGTCTCTTGTGCTCTGCAATTTCTTTGTAGTGCACTCTTGTGTGTTTTGTTTGTTTACTGTTTGTTTTGTGCTCTTTAATTCAATAACCCTAACCCTGACGTCGGGAGGAACTGAAGGAGTGAGGGAAGAGGGGAACAAGAAAAGTTGCAAATTCGGGTGGTATTCGAACCCAGGGCCCTTCGGGCTCCAGCCCCATGACCCGGGATTTTTTTTTTTTTTTTTTTTTTGTCTTACTTTGTAATAATCACAGTTCTATTTGTGCCTTGCTACTTTTTTTCTTGAACTTTTGCAATATGTCTTATCCATGATCGTTTATAGCAATTGTTTATGCTCTGTAGTTACTAGTTTTATATTATTGTGTATTTTTATCCTTGATAAAGAACAGTTTATCTGTTCGAATTAACGTTGGTTTTTTTTTTGTTTTTTTTCTGTCTCTTGTGCTCTGCAATTTCTTTGTAGTGCACTCTTGTGTGTTTTGTTTATTTTACTGTTTGTTTTGTGCTCTTTGATTCATTAAAAGTGCACATAGTTTGTCCTCTGTAGCTCTGCTTCCAAGGCTCTGCTTTGGTCTCTGTTAATTTGTGCTCTTCAATTCATTAAAAGTGCACTTTTGTTGTCTGTCTTGTTTCCTGTTTCTCCTGTTTTTCCCCCACACAAGGTCGGTACACCTTGCTAAGTTTTAATGCTGTTAATTGTGACAAGTACACATACAGTATCTTTAATCAATAATCTTTGAGATCAATGTATTTTAATTTAATCATCAGGAATCAAGAAAATTCTTTGATTGACAAGGCTACAACAACATCCTCTGTTTGTAAATATGAAGTTGGGCTGCTTAAAGATACAGCCTGCTGGTAATGTTAGTCAATAGAGACCTTTTTGAAATTTTGGGCACCACGTTCCACTTTCCTCTCAACATCAGCTCCCAAGGGACTGATTACAGGTTGTTGTGGAGGAAATCTGGTTAAATTATATCATGTGAAGTTTAAAATTCTTTACTTTTGTTTGGTCAATTTCAGATTAGGAATGGGTAACCCCTTTGCACCAATAAGGTAAAATTAAGTAATTTCATATCTTTTACACTTGGAATAGCAAAATAAAGATCTGTCTTGCCAAAACATGCTGTGGATTCACAGG
The DNA here is from genome assembly GCA_023653785.1 of Ophioderma brevispina. Lineage (NCBI taxonomy): Eukaryota > Metazoa > Echinodermata > Ophiuroidea > Amphilepidida > Ophiodermatidae > Ophioderma > Ophioderma brevispina. Next base: position 3,919 of record JAMKCH010031862.1, on the reverse strand, counting down.
TCAAAATTTCATGAAACGTAAATTATCTCGGGACATCGGAAAGGATGAAGCAAAACAGAACCAAGTTGAGTGAGACGTGCAAGCTTTATGCCGTCCTGCAAAATGCTTTATTACCACAACGATTCAGTTACTTCAGTGGTTAGCACAAACCACACAGATAGGCAGATTAGAAAACCACAGCCACTTTTCACGAAATTTATCATATCAAATTATTTCATAACATATCACATCATTAAATCAGAAATAAATACAGAGGGTAGCCTAAACCACAATTTGTCTTGTTGGAAGGGTATAACACATCCACAACCATCACTTGAATTAAGCAAACACACACACATATATGCACACCGGCACACCTTGTTGCACAATGGGAAGACCAATTTAAAGGCTGATTCAGCGATTTCAAAATATAACTTTTTGTGTAATAATTAAAAATAGTCAACTAGAACTAAAGATAGTCACCTAAAATGTTCAATTCCAAAGTTATAGATGAATTGGATTTTTCGTTTACATGCAGTAAACATTTATGTACAGTATTATGTGTCATAGGATACTGTGTATAACAAAAATTCCGGATCCAGAATTTTATAACAAATTTTTGATTTTCTGTAGGAAAAACTTCGATTTGAGCTTAGCTATTTCACACCGTGATTATAGTATATGGACAAGCATTATGTATATGCAAAAAACCCTGATTTGTTTAAAATGATGGCGCCCTCCTCGGAAATCTGTGAGTCCCTTTAACTCATACTTGTAATAAGAGTTCGAAAATCGCCGCACATCTTCTCTTACACACATACTGAGCAATAGATCGTAATTCTTACATTGCACGACCCAATTTCATAGCCACCACAGCACTACTACCGCCAATAGTGGGGGATTCGAATTAGCATATCGTAAACATTAACTTACTATTCACTTGCAACCCGGGGTGGCGCCAGGGAGGTGGCAGGGGGGCAGCCGCCCCCCCCCCCCCCCGTAGATTTTCCAATTTAGGAAAAAACAGGTTTTTGTTCAAAAATTAGGGTTTTTTAACCAAAATGAGTTCATTTTTGTACTTTTTCGGCGTTCGCCACCCCCGCCCCCCTGATGTTTTCGCCCCCCTCCTATGATTTTTACTCTGGCACCGGCCCCTGCTTGCAACATACTCTATTTCATTCTACATTCTACACATGAAGACTTAGTGGGAATCTAGCCATATCTATAGGACGCGGGAGTAAGCCACAGCAGTCCCTTAAGGTTAACATATATTGTAACATCGTCATTTTATGAATTTAAAAAGTTTATATATAATCAAAGGAGGGTCTAAAAGGCAAACCATTTGCCACCCAAATAAACAACAAGAAACCGATGAAACCTCACCCCCTTTAATGGGAGAGGTGGGTGGGGATTTTCAAACTCTAAAAACAGAAAACATCCTTCACGGACTGGCAAACTTGCAGCGTATGACCCAACTCGAATAGTGGCGGGAAGCAGTAAACAAACAAGCACCATCCTGCATATCGAGGCAAAACACATGCACCATACAATAGAGGATGCACACTGGCAACCAGTCCTCTTGCCCAAGATAATTTAAACTCCCTTATTCTGCTAAATGCTTCGCTGCAGAATAAGTTGTCACATATAGATGATAAAAATACACAAGTTGTCATTTTCGTCTCACCAGAATGAAGTTGAAGAAGAAACTACAAACACTCTGTATGTGTTTGTGTATGTATGTGATATTTTTGGTTAAAGTTTTGAATTCTAACTATAATCTGGAGTTCTAGTATGGTATAGGAGGCCAAGAGGTTCTTAACCTGATTATATTTTGAGGGCAAATGTTAATTAAGTAGCTAATTTGCATAATTTATGCATAAAATAGAAAATACATTTGTTTTATTTTGTTTATACTCCCACTTTATTTTGGCAGTTTGCTTCACTACTAAAAATGTTCCAAGTGATAGTGAATCGGGGATTCCCGATTCTAATTCAATGGCTCCTAGAAACATCCCCCAATATGAAATAGCACCAAGTACGTGTCTACGTTGTGTCTATTAGCTGTTCTGCCAGTTCATGCATGCAATGCAAATCAAGGTTAGTTATTTGTGCGAGATTGCACTATTTCATAACGGAGGGACAAAAAATTGGCATTTCCATTGCTCTCCTTCAATTAGAATTAGGGATCCCTGATTCTAATCACAAAATTCCTACTTATAGTTTACTAGACCCAACACAACTACAAAAATCCCCAAAATTAGAAAATTGGAACACTCTGAAAAGTTTTCTGATATTGCTTTAATATAAGTCAACACTTGATATTGCGTTTTTTGTTTCCAGACCGCCACGCAGTGTGTGCCGTCAATGTCCAGGCTACATTCCTCCTGATGACAATGATCCCACCATCGGAACCACTGTTGTTTTATCACCAGCAGATCAACCATCAAGTTCCAGTAAAAGCCCATCATCAAATGACCTACTTCAGGTAATATAGATCCCAAGGAAGAGAAGGTTTGTCTCAGATACCCATGCACTTAGGTACCTTAAGTGAGGGCAAAATAATAGTACTAATTTGGATATTTATGGTTTAATTGTTAACGCTATTGGTGGAGACCTCTCTCCATATATGGGTTTATTGACTTCCTTTACATGTCCTGTGACATTTATGCATGTTTTAAAATCAGTTTCATTGGCATAATTTTCTTAGGAAAAAGGCAATTTTTATGGTTTGCGTGATAAGTCTATGAGGATGAAATCCTTACTGATAATTGAAGCTATAGTTCCATGCAATCCTTGCACATGTCCCTGTTTGGACATTTTGGCATATATGATGACTAATTTATCATAATATAATAAACATTTCAAAATGCATTAATTGGTTTATTATAAATGCGATGAGGATGAAACTCAATCAATACATACGGCAGTTTTAAGCTAAGTCTGCCATGCACATATGTCACTGGTGAAACCATTGCATATTTGAAATGACCCTAATTTGATATTTAGGCAAAACTCAAACTCATATTACAAGGTTATAGATGAGGTGACATCAAGGTTTACAAACCAGTTACACCCTGGTCTCCTGAACTGTCGAGTGCGAAGAATATGCCCAGTACAAGTTACAACCACCGCATTCACTCCCCAATCACACCTGATTGAGCGCGAATTTTAAAAAGCACAAGCCCTGCAGGTGCTCACGCATACTGCTGCCTGGCAGTGCTTTGTTTCGTTGCCCAGCGTTGACGCCACATGTCACCTCATCTAAGTAATGGTCTGAGGATGGCTAACCACCCCCGCCACCACATTCAAGCCTATCGCTACTGCTTCAATGCATAGTGCAACGATTGAGATCTAATACATTGTCTGTTTATAGGGCTGTATCCTTTAAGGGTCACTTGCCGGTGCTTAGCCTTCATCATCAGCACTCTTGCACTGTATTACATGCAACACACACAACATTGTTGTACATTCTAACACTCATCATAGTTTCTTTGGTGTGAAAACAATCTTTGATTTATGTTAGTATTTGTCACTTAAAAAATTTAAAATGGTGGACACACTCCGGGCAAGTTTTGTTTTTTTTACTCACCCTGTATATTGATACCAAATTCACCACCATTGTGTGTCTGGTTATCAATTTATAAGGACGTACAACAAACCCCTGCTTTAGATGTGTTACAGGAAATGTGATTAGATGAGGGTTAACATTTTTTTTGTGATTTTACAAAAAAAATAAAAAAATTTTTTTAATATTCACAGAAAACCATCAACTTGGAGGGCACCGTTGGGTGCATTTGGATCAGTGTTTGCCTCATAAGCCTAAGGGTTTTTGTTTCGAAGCCCCACTGTCGCCATGTGTTGTGCACTTAGGCAAGGTACCGCATATGCTGGGATGTAAAACAGACTCGCTGTGTGGGAGATGGCCAACCCTCCAAAGCAA
>JAMKCH010031861.1:0-45931 GCA_023653785.1 Ophioderma brevispina | reverse complement strand
TCTCTTCTTCTTTCAGCGTCCATACTTTCCTCATGCCACTCCTTCCTCACCACCTTTTCACCTCCTCTTATCCACAGCTGCAACCACCAACCGGTGTTGCAATTCTCCAGGAATCACCTTAACATTCTTCGGAAATTTCCTCGTCCTCTTACCCCCTAACACAAAATCAATCTCCTTCCATTCCCTCCTGATCTCTAGCTCATTTTCCTTCTGTCCTCTTTCTTGAACAGTATTTCAATGCACATCTCTCTCTCCTCACACTACTCCTACTACTTCTTTATTAGTCATCTCAACGTTTAAGTAATAAAGTATGATACAAAGTAGGTGCAACAAAATTTAATGTAATTATGGCGGTCTTTTTTCTTGTTTGTTAAACACCACAGTGCAAAGAAATATGACCAGAATTTCATCAATCTTCCGGGACGAGCCTAAACCTCCAGCTGATCGAGCCGCTGATTGGGTAGAATACGTCCATCAGGCACGGCGTAGCTGGGCATCTCAGGACTGCAGCCCGCGATTTGAATTTCTTTCAGTATCATCTATTGCGTGTTAGGAGTGGTCTTTGGCTGTATGATTGCTTTGGTTGTGCTACTTATAATGTGTTTTGTAGGTGTTTTAGCAGAATATTTCAAAAAAATTGCCGTGCACGGAAACCTAAACAAGAATGACACACATCACGTGATCATATTAAAATAAATACGTATGAGATACATATTCGAAGGGACACAGCACCAAATCCTTTCCATTAGACGGAAAACCATTTTGAATATTTCAAGTGCAGAATCCATGATATAAACATGAAACTTGTCATATAAACTTCAATCATCGACACATTATTATTATTTTTTTACGATACGAGCACGTGAACAGCATCCCCGCATTTCCCGGCCTGTCACGGACGCCTCTTAACCGTTTCTGACAAGGGTATTCTTTCCGTGGCCTATTTTATCACATGAATCGAAAGTCAGTGACGGTTTTCCTTCTAGAAGAGTAATGTCTTCGAGTTTACCGAATTAACTACCAATCCACCAAACGGGGGTAATTTGGAGGTGTCCTGGGCCCCCAAGGTATAGGTGGGCCGCCTGCACGTAAAGTTCCACATGTGTTTATTATATATTTAACTTTTATCGTCCAGCATCGTAATTTTTGTAAGTTAACCATTACAAATTGAACGTTTAATTTTCAAAGAAACCACCAATAGTAACTATCCCTATCAAAACCAACAACAAAGAAGCACAGGACAAAAAGTTTTACATTTAGAAAAAAATGTTAGCACTTCCACTCCGCTTGAAAAAATCGAAATGATGTTTTATTTAATTTTACTTACCTCCTTTCTTGCAAATAAACCAGTTATTAATAGTTTACATAATTCGTGGGCGCGCATCACATTGCGGGAATGTCTCGATTTTAAATCTGTTGTCTGGACTGCCACCCATTGGTAATAGCTTTTATAATCGGGCCACTTTTACAATGGTCACATATTGGCGACTGAAGAAAGCTAGAAGCATGTATTAAAGGCACTAGTCACGTATTTGCTAAATCAGAAAATTAAACAAAAATCATTAAAAATCAGATTTTCGCATGGCGTACCAGTATAGTGTCCTAAACATACCCTACAAATGATAAGCCCAAAGCAACCTCATAAAAAGAAAAATCTGATATGTTAGGAGTCGTCACTTTCCGTACTGACATCTACTCTGCAAGCACTCTACTAATCGCAACGGAAATAAAGATTCAATGGTGTTTTCTTTCTTCTTCCTTTCTGTATTTTTTTTTTCAATTGGGGAAAAATTCAATTGGAAAATTTTGCAATTTTTTAATATCATGACTCTTTCAGGCAAATTACTGATTTTTAGTAAATTGTGCAGAGTGTTTGAAGCTCTACAGCCGAACAAGATTACAATTATCATATCACTATAAGCATGAGGAGGGGAAGGCACTCTTTTGGCTGATTATATAAAGTTGCAACCACATGTGTTAAAGGTCCAATGCCCGACCTCTAATAGCCTCCTCGCCAGAAAACCCCCCGGTTTTTACTTGAAGTGGTTTTTAAAGAAAGCTAATAATTTTATCTCATTTATCCTGTATCATCTTAGAGCTAGAAGGATGTTTAATTTGGATGTGTGCCCCAGAATAATTTTACAGACTACTCAATGGGGCTTACAAAATCAAATCACCTTTTCAGTTCTCACATCAAAACGGCTGTGAAATATATGTGCCACGCTAATACGATGGGGTTTTGCAGTCAAGGATTCAAACCAGTAAAACTGAGAACAGGTAAAGAGTCCCAGCCCCCTCCCCCCTTTTTTGCAAATAGGTGTTTTTTTTTTTTTTTTTTTTTTGGTGACCCTCGCCTAAGTATACCCTAAAAACTGAGAGAAATTGCGAGCTGTGTTGCAAATCATGGTTGCTATCAATGTAAGTATAAAATCTGTAGTAATATCAAAAGGTTTGTCATTGATATTTATTTTGATCCGACAAACCAATTTTAAAACCGTATTCTTACGGAACACCTGACTGAAAAGTGGCTCTGACCTCCAGGTCACGTCATGCTAGTCTTCACGGTCCAGTAGCTCGAAAATTTTGGGGATAACTACCCTAATTTCATGGTTTGTTGTTAGGCGATATGATGACCGTTCGCAAGTTATCTTTAAGGTCTGAGATGTTTTTTCCATTTTGTTTTTTTTTGAGGAGAAAATGACGTTTTCATCTCGCATCTCGGACATTTTGTACAAGAACGATGGACCATTAGTTAAGCGTGTAAAACCTCAAGATCGATCAAACAAGATAAACCGTTATATGAGTAACCATGACTAAACACCCATCCAGACATACATCTCGTCCGATGGTAAAGCCTCCTATTTACATTCCGACCTTGAAATCTAAAGCTACTATTTGAAAATGAAGCCCAAATTCCAAACTCCAATGTGCAAAATTAAATTTCTAATAAAATTGTCTACAAAAATGCAACATCAATATTCTTTTCTAAAAGGAATTGTATAATTTAAATAATTAATTCCAGGTGAACATATAGGGCGTTTTTGATGTTGTCAGTAAATTGGCACATGGGAGGTTTTGAGTCACATTTCGTCGCTGGCCCCCCCCACCCCCCAACAACAAAAACAAAAAGGGGGGAAACCTCCTTGAATGTATTTGACCTTTGATCAAAAGTTTCCTATGGGAAACCGGGTTCCACTTCATTTCAAAACTGCCCTATATGTTTCATTCTTGATTCGAATTTAATAAACCTAATACAATCAATTTATAGAAGAGATTTGCTTTACCAAAAAATCATATCTGATAAGTTAATAAGCATTTGTTTTGATGAAAAATGAAATTTTTGCACATTGGGAGGTTTTGAATTTGCTTCCAGTTTGCACGCGTTTGATTTCAAAGGGTCAATGCTTGTGACCTTTGAGTTTTTAAGAGGGCTTGAATTTGACCAAGATGTGCTAGATCTCACATTAACTGTAAGGAATTCCAAGACGTGGAGCAGCAATTAAAAAGCTCTGTCCCCCCCCCCCCCCTTGAATGTTAGAAACGAGGTTCACAGAGAGTTACATGGGCTTGGACACGAAGCCTGCGAGTGGGGTATTGTTTTGAGAGAGACAATTATTATTTACCCTGGTATCATATTATTCAATTGATTTGGAGACTATTGTACCCAACTTGTACACAATTCTATAACCAACTGGCAACCAGTTTAAATCTTTTAAACAGGGTGATGTAAGAGAATTTTCTGATTACGTCACTAAGCGTTCTGCAAGAAGCATTTGAAGGCGCTAAGACTTGCAATTTGATCTCTGAGAAGACCAAAACAGACGCGGAATTACTAATCAAGCCGGGAGGTTATAAAACTATGGACAATTTGGCTCCCGTTGCATGAGATTCAAAATTTCCTTATGTCCTACCAAGGTGTCTTAAGTGGAATAAGCATAGCGAACTATACTCGAATATGAACTTAGAGCATGGCGAATCAAAAATAACTCCTAACATTTCGGAGCACTAGTTACAGCGTGATGTTAGAATGCAAGAAATCACCTATTGTAATATGCGGAACATTAACTTTGAAAGTTGATGTCTTGAACCAATAAAACAAACTCTATTTTCTCATCATTCAGCTTGCGTTTTTCCTTCATCCACGCACGGATCTCACAGAACTAGTTTTCCATATTTTTTTAACTGCTGTGTCAGCATACTCTTGGGTTGGTTTGAAAGAGACGTACAATTGAGTGTCGTCTGCATAGACATGATATGGAAGCTAGGATTTTTCCCTGTCCAGCGACGATTTCCACGAAGGAACTTTTGTTTTCAAAGGTAATATGCACATATGAGATTTTTACTGCCCAGCGACCACCTATTCATACGATGCTAACAATGTACTGTACGTAGGTGATCAAAATTACTAGGTTATTGGCGTAGAATGATCAACCCAGGCTAAATAAGACAAAAATACAAAAAATAAATAAGTAGATCCATCTCCCCAGATGAGGAAAAGAATAGACATCCAAAGTAGATACCTGCTTTTTAATTTTCAAGGATGCAAATTCGATTTTAAAATAATCTAATAAATGATTTTGCACTCTCATAGTTTCTTTAATAGGATTACACTGGGAATGGAATAAAGATACTCGCCCTCGGGATAATGGTGTTGATTGTATGAAATATGCAATATTTGAAACCCATGTGAGTTTGGTGAAAATACCTTTACACCATTGAGATGAAAATAAATACGTGTCTGACACTAAAAACCCAGTATGAAAATAGTTATTATCTAGCTCATCGGATAATGTGATTTCAATGTTTTCGCCAGAAGAAGCGTATTCAAAAGATAGACGATAACATAAATCATAATTATTATTGCTTAGTATTTCTTAGCCAATGAGCATAATTTGAGAACTCTATACATGAATTACAAGAAAATATATTAAATATATTTCCTTAGTTTTATTTCCTTGATACAATACTACTAAGATCCATATTACTGTTTACCATGTTTACATGGTAACTATTAACTGAGACATACTGGCTTCATGAAATAGTCCAAAAAGACAGTCTTAACGAGCTTTCAACGTCTGTTTTTACAAAAAACGGTATATCATTTGTTGATATGACACAACGCGAGCCATTGGGAGACACGAATAGATATTTTAAATTCTTTGAAAAAAATGACTGATTGTGGCTTGAGTTCCTTAGCATTTCAAAGTGTTCCAAAGAATTACGGAAGTATCTTTACTATCCTATATACCGGCAGTATCATAGAGAGCCACTATTTGTTCATACATTTTAAACACCTTACATTGTAACATTCCAAGCTACATCACCTGTTACAAAATATTCACAAGTTCATTTGTGAGCCATCAAAGGTAAGTCTCGCCGTAACCTTCAAACATCTGGGTTAAAACTTCAACAACGATTCTGAAAGTAATGTGAAAATATAAAGATTAACCTCAATATTAACACTTTTAGATATAAATACATTAGATACAAGTATAAATATGAAATTCTGAAATAACCGTCATTTAAACATAAGCATGTGATCATTTTTTTTTAATTATACATTTTTAAAACCTAGGCTTACATAATGTTTATTCAACCATTGCAGAATGACTGGGTACAAATTTTGAACAAAACAAATTGGAAAAGCTGAATATTTAACGAATATTTCTAATAAATCGCTTTATTACGTTTTTTTAAGTAACTTGAGGAATGCATGAGTTCAATCTGGTTTGTATTTTGGATCTCTTTTCATAAACATTACAGTGAACACATTTGGAAAGAAAATCACATACCTATGTTAGCTCCAAAGGCATTGTCTCAATTCAAATAGTCGGCTCTTATACTTGTGAATGGTTGGGAATTATGTGATGTTTCTTGATACATTATTTCTTTCAGGCAAATTAATTCCTAGATTAACTGTTTTACACTTCTGATACGTTGTTGCTGTCAAAACCAATACTGCTTGAAGGGCCACCCTGAGTACCGCGCTGTTTGCAACGAAAACAGTTCGATAATATAAACACAGCTGATGTCCTAAAGGTTCGATTCTTTGCAACGTACACACATACATTCCACCACAGACTACAAAGAAATAATACAGTAAAAAGTAGACGCAGACCGTGGCGATTCCAGTCTTTAGTGTGTAGTTCATATAACGTTAGTGTTACTATTGGTAACCAAGCTATAACGTATGTTAACGTTACAATCAAGAACATCTTGAGTACTTTCATGTCTCTACGGAGAGACCTTCGCCTGCTGTACGAATCGCGGGAGTAGCTTTCAACGGTGGCGTTATGTTGACGTACAACCACTACGATCCTTATATGCATAAATATCGTCAGCAAAAACGGCAATGCAACGTTAAGAACAAAGCACGCTGATATGGTTATTATAATTGTATCGCTGGCGTTGATTTCCATTGGAGTGCACATCACCCATTCAGGGTTATACTGAAAATGTTTCTTTAAGTTGAGTTTTAATTTGAACAAATAGTTCCATAAAATCGTTAGGCCAGCGTTCAACCATACAAAAACGGTGATGATTTTAGCTCGCTTATATGTTAACAAAGATGGAGCTCTAAGAGGGCATTCGATGGAAATGTAACGGTCCATGTTCACGGAAAGAAGCGAAAGCATAGAAGCGGTGCTTGAAACAAACCCTATCCAGCCAACAACTTCACAAACTTTTTGACTGTAAAACACTGGCCATCGGTCACTCAATATTTGTAGTACGAACATAGGCATAACAACTCCGGCACCAAAAAACAAATAAGCAGATGTCAAAGATATCATAAACAATCTTGTTACTTTGCGTAGTTTTTCACTTTTCTTCAGAATGATAAGGCAGAAAATGTTGACGAAAATAATAACCAGCGAAAGCACGCCAATCAGGCCGTCGCGTACGTTGGCAAATCCTCGCGGGATATTTGCTGATCCAAAGGTAACGTTCAGTTGTTGGTTTGACGACCCTTCGTAGATTTGAGAATATCTTGTGAAGTTCCCCATTTCACATGCAGTAATCTGCCACAAATCTGAGTACAATTGTATAACTTAAAAACCAGCAATATTGGAAGAAGAGACTTTCCAAACATACAATCCCTTCAGTGTGCAATTGACACACAACGGCAACACGTTCATAACGCAAGCGTGTCACAAGACCGTACCGTGAAGAATGTTGACGAAAAACAAAATAACCTCCGGGCAATTTGTCTATTAAATTAAATCAGAATTGACCGTTCATTTTGCTAAGGGTGAATCAACCGAATATATAGCGGTCCCGTCTATATAATCCTTTTTTATCTACATACTATCCCGAGTAGAAATTTGACGCTTGTTGACGCTTGTTCGAAATAATCAAGATCCAATATTGTGAGTTGGGCAAACGATGGAGGAGGATTTTACAAGTTGGTTTTTAAGGTGTTTATTAAATCACCGTCGGGCTATGCGGTGAGTGAGCTTTTTGTTTTCCCTAGTGACGGTACTCTGAAGGAGAAGCTGATGTGCGAAGCCACATGTTCCGGATATCCCTCTACTTTTTCTCGCTTGTAAGCTTAAGCACGTCAGAGTTTAATGGGGAAAATATCAGTGGCATATATTTTATGGTTGACCTAATATTTCTATCTCAACCGACATTGCGCTAACATTGCAACCCACAAAAACAAACTCTTCTGCATATTTAATACTACTCTTTTTTCATTTTCTTCTCTTCTATTCTGAGTTTTATTCTCTTCATTTTATTCTCTTTGTCTTCTTCTCATATTTTTCTCTTCTTCTTCTTCTTCATTTCTTTTTTCCTCGTTTTCTACTTCCTTTGTCTCATCTTTCTTTTTGCTCTTTTTTCTGCCCTTTTTCTTTTCTTTTCTTTGTCTGCCCTTTTTCTTGCTCTTCTTTTTCTGTGCCTTTCCTTTTACTCTTCCTTTTCGGCCCTTTTTTTTTCTTTTCCGTAAAGTTCTTCTTCTCTTCTTTTTCTTTATTTTTTTCTTCTTCGCTGATTCTGTTATTCCAACTAAATAGTAAATATTTGATATGGAATCTCGTGATAATATGAAGGTAAACGAACAGCCTGTATATTTTAGTCATGGATATAGACAAACAAAAACCCTGTGCGAAAGATTCTGAAGTTCTGAAATGTTCGTGTGTTCAATGTTAATACTTTTTAAATACATTTGTTTTGAAAAATTCTCAACTACATCTGTTTTGGATTTCAATATGCATTCAGGTGCGCTACGGGCGGCAGAAACAATGGGTATGAAACTAAGCCATTTACAACACGCTTTGATCCTGCATGTATTTTCGTTCTGGGGGTGAAACACTAATACTTCCATGCTTTGTGGTCTTATTAAAAATTCTACTTTCAAATCTTGACCTTCAGGGATGCATACACAACGAAGCCGTCATGCAATATTCAAATCAATCAAAAATATCGGGATACCTTCTATTTAAAGTCGATAGGTCCGCTTGCAGCGCATTCATGCTTATCTTCTAAATCAATTTGTGAATGCAGAACTCGTACAGGTTTTCATTTTAATAGATTAGCATAACTTTAAAATGGAAGTATTATGATGAAACGAGGGAGTAAGGAGTAGAGAAAATGAGAATTCATAAGACCCCCCCACACACAACAACACCTACACTACAACAAGCGTTGGACACATACACCCCGCCCCCACACACCACACACACAACACACAGCCACGGAGGTAACTTCGGTATGTCTGGCTTTTGCCTTTCACATGTGCCTTTGTTTAAGTAAAACACATTTGGTGTGTCTTTTACATACCTGCGTCTGCGTTTCTGCTTGAGACTTTCATAAAAATAAACATGCACTCTAATTTTTTGGAAGTTTACCATTACGGGCGTTGTTTCAGATTAAAAGTTTAAAAAAGGTTAAAGAATTAATCACGATATATGTAACAGTTCGGAGCTTTGTCTTTAAAAAAAAAAACACGGACGGTTTAAACTCTTAAAAAACCGTGTGGTTACAATCACTGTTCCCACCGGGGACGTCGTCCGAAAAAAACGAGCTATGTTTAAACCACCTAAAGATCGCTCTGACTTGCAAAGCGGACGCTTTGGAATATACTGACACTTGAAGGCGGTGGGGTATCAGAGTACCTTGAAGAAGTGTTCAAGGTCCCTGAATGCAATAGAGATGAATGTGGTTTGTGTCAGTCTACATGGAGGGACCAAGAAGCATTCAATATTTGGGTTGGTGATGACATCATTTGTGGTGCTATTGATTTTTCAGAGAAGTAATAGAAATTCCAGTGAAATCTGGTGTGAATCTATTCATGACAATGACCTGAAATCAATAGTTTTCACTAATGATGTTCACCTGTATGTATTATTTTTTTTTCTGGGCCCTGTTTATTGGAATTTGGAATGGTTCCCCATGAAGATTTTGGGTTAGGTTTATCATCTCATTTCCATGGTACCTTTAAAAAGGATTTATGTGGTAATGATCTAGCGGCAAGATTAATATATCTATATATAATATTTTTTTTTTTTTTTTTTTTTTTTTTTTTTTTTTTTTTTTTTTTTTTTTTTTTTTTTTTTTTTTTTAATTTTATATATCTATATTATATAGTATTCATCTATATATATATAATCTATCTCTCTATCATCTATCTCCATCCTATCTCTATCCCTCTCTCTCTCTCTATTACTATATATCTCTATATCTATACTATTAGATATATATCATATAATATCCCATCTATGATTGTAAACAGTATTAACTTTACCAAGGTGACTTCTTGGAATTCCGAGTGCTCAATCCCATTCCAGGAGAGCGTAACATCACTTACACAGTTAGACCTCTGACCGGCAACCGTTCTCTGAGTTTCACGGTATCACCATCACTTACGATCACTGGGTAACCGATCATCAGAGGTATCCCAGTCCTGGTTATCCGTCTGAAGATCGTTACCCAGTGATCGTAAGTGTGGGTCATACCGTGAACTCACTAGTAACGGTTGCCTTTCTCAAGGTCTATCCTTTTACCTTTATTATATATATAAATATCTACTATATTGCTATATATATCTCTATATCTATATATATAATGAATAATCCCTAAATCTGCACGACCCCCGGTTGGTTTTCATGGTCATTGGACTAGTCCTTGCGAAGACGCGCATTTTCATGCTTAACTTTCGAAGCAGGAGACGATTTAATGAAGCCGCCCAGTATTTATTTACGCTATCGTTTTGCACAAGCCATGTTAATCCTTTCACACCAATTTGCAAATATTATCGGTGGTTAGTCAAGTTCTGGGCTGCCTGTATGAAAAGACTATAGCGTTTTACTTTTAACATTGAATTAAAAACACAGCTTCAATTTAACGTTTCCTTAAAATAATTTATAATTATCAAAAATGTAATACTTTGTTTTTATTTATAATTTTTTTTATAAAATGAACTGGGATTCTGAGAATATAGTTGTTAAATAAATTATGAAACTCTGCTTTCATCTACAAGAATCGCTACTCCGTGCATTGAAAAGTACGTAGACTGCTCGATAAGCGACATAACCGAACTACAGAATCAAGGCCATTCATTGAGCTCATTGTATTTGCCGCGTATTATTACTAGGGGGTCCATCAAGCCGGTTTGAGCCCTACTCAAGATACACTAAAAGATCTGAGAGGTGATTTAGGTCATATCGGGGTGCTGAAGTTCAATCTGCTGCAAAAATGAAAAATGGTTAGGTGTGGCAAGTTGTGGAAATTCTTGTTTTAAAGGACACTACCCGATTTATTGATAAACAAGCTTTTTTTTTAATAACGATCAAGTCTGCCATCTTAAAAAATTCAATGTCACATTAATGGTCCGGATCTTAAAATTGGTTGATTTTTATTAATGCATGAAACCCTTTACCGCTAAATGATTCAAGGGGTGCTACCTATTTAAGAGCTAGTTGAAATACGCACCAACGTGGTGAATATGCACCATAAACATTTACACCTGGATGGTGACAACTTTGTAACAATGACAGCATCGGCTTACAATAATAGTAGTGTTACTAATAATTCTTTCAGCAACTATAAGTTTCTAATTGATAAGTCAAATAAGTACTTGACTGCAGTCGGTCGTTCAAGGAGGGCAGCATTTTATTACACTTCTTTTATTAACCGTGATAACAAACGAGTCCTTGATTTGCTATGGAACATTTCACAAGGTCATGATCTTTAGTCTAAAAAGGTCCGGGGGGGCACTGCCTATCTGAAGGTGACGGTTAAAAAGTAGGGACCTTTCAGATAAAATATGTACCAAAATAGGGGTCATTCGTAACAGAATGGGTGTCATTCAGATGTACTTTAAGAATGAAACCATTTAGGTACATTCGCCTGAATTTCAAAATACGAGTTTCAATCTCTTCCAGAGTTCAAATGCCATGAAATTATAAACTTGCCTTCAAAATGTGCACGAGCGTGTTGCAAATTTTAAATTTGGATGTTAAAATTGTTTAAAAAGTGGCTGCTTTTATTGAAACTTGTGAAAAGACGATGGGTATGGCGCTTAGCGGAAAGAAGAAAATGGGGGTTCTTGAGTAAGAAGACCGTAAGACACTAACAGCACAAAAGTGGCGCATTGTGTTCAAAAAGTTAAGAAAAAGAAGGGTCTATCTTTCTTGAGTGCCCCCCCCCCCACCACCACCAACCCACCGTGAAAAGGTGGAAACTGTAAAAACGTCTTGTAAAATGTTAATGGCCTTCCATTTTTACAGTGTTCTCTGACCTCTGTCACAGACAGTAAAACTGGTTTTTAGGCACATTGCAGAACTTGTCCATGGGTATTTCCTAACTGATGGATTGATAAGTACACATAAATTGTTTTTGGCAACCGGGCTTATCAAATTCTGAATCATAGCATGCAGTTGTGCAAAATACCCGTTTTTCTTGTCTTTGGGGGGGGGGGGGTAGGACACGATCTGCTCGAATTTGGGCATTGGTGATTCCCATGCCTAATGTCACGGCCGGTCCAACCTGAACCGCTCCCAACCCAACCTCTTCCCCGACTACACAAGACGCATTTTTATCCCGACCATGGATGATTAGTATGCGAGTTTCCCCGTCGTCCAACGAGACAGGGATGCTGAAACGCCTAGCAGTAGGCGATAGCATCATGAAATCAACACGATCAATCATGTTTTAATTGACGACGCCACTTGTTCAGTCCCCGATCAGTCACAGATCTTGGACACGACGGCACAAGTTGTTACATGTCGCTGTCAAGGCCTGCTCGAATCGATTGTGTTCGCCGAGTTATTGACGCAAGAAAGGTACAGTCACCTAGAAGACAACCCGCGACCCGACCCGACCTCTACCCAACTACACAAGACCACCATCTTTTTCAAATCGGTGGTAGTCTTGTTCAAACTTAAGCTCAGTCATCACAGCGATTTTTTGCTAGAAACCCCCTTCCAGACTGGCTCCATACTGTGGTGCCAGATTGACCAATTTTCGAAACGTGAGCATATTTTCTATTCATGTGTCGGTTGTTTTTTGGCCAAGGTCTGGGCCTGTTCTGTACAGTCGTCTGTATAGAGTCCCGTATTACCCATTATTTTGCTATAAAAGCGCTTCCAGACTGCTCAAGACTGTGCCGATTGGCCATTTTTTTTCGAAAATCGTTGATTCAATTTTCGCTTTTTCAGAGTATTTGGCCAGTCCTGGACTGTCCTGTAGCAGTCTTCTGCAGTCTTGTGTGGTCAGGGAGCACGTGGCAAATTTGAAAAAACCCGCCCACGATTGTTTCTTGCAGCTTAAAAAAAAAAAAAAATCGTGGCGGGTTTTTGGAATCGGGAAGGGGTCTGCTTAAACACATGAGCGGTTTGGAACCGGTAGCCGATGAGTTGGTGCGTCATCATGAGTGGCTGCTTGCAGTTGAAAGTGGTCGCAATGAGTCTGCACCAAGCGGGAGAGAAATTGGCCCCCCAAAAAAGCCGACTGGACATGTAAATCGCGACTAAACTTGGTAACTACAAGAAGATAAGTCGCCGACTTGCACGTTTTGACAGCAACTTTTTTGTGGCTGTCGTGTAAGGTCTGCCTGCTTGAGAACTGAACAAGTGACATGCTAGATCGCCTGCTGCTCGACTGCTCGACGATTTGAGCATCTCTTGTCTTGTAAATTTGAACAAGACGCGCAGCCCCATTTTGAGAATAGTAAGTTGGGTCGCGTCGGCGGGTTGTCTTCATGTGACGGTTACCTTCTTGCGTCAACACGCGGCGCGGCGACCAATCGACGACACAACTTGCGGCCGTCGTTTCAAGGCGGCGACTAATCGGGGACTGAACAAGTGGCGTCGCCAATTAAACATGCTGGATCTTGTTGATTTCATGATGCTGTCGTCTACTGCTTGGCGTTTCAGCATCCCTTGTCTCGTTGACGACGGGAATACTCGCAGACTTATCATCCCTGGTCGGGATAAAAATTGTAAATTTTGCAAGTTTGAACAAGACTGTAGCCGATTTTGAAAAAAATCCGGTCTTGTGTAGTCGGGAAGTGGTTGGGTCGGGAGCTGTCTTCTGTGTGACTATATCTTTACAAAACTTACAAGACAAGAGATGCTCAATCGCCTAGCAGTAGGCGACAGCATCAGAAAATCAACAAGATCAAGCATGGCACTTGTTCAGTTCCCAATCAGTCGCAAACCCTTAACATGACAGCAAAAGTTGTGACATGTTGCTGTCACGACCTTCCCGATTCCAAAACCCGCCACGATTTTTTCAGCTGCAAGAAAAAATTGTGGCCGTTTTTTCACATTTGCCACATGCTTCAGATCACACAAGACTGCAGAAGACTGTACACGACACTACCAGACTTGGCCAAAACTACACATGAAAAAGAAAAACTTTTGGTCAATCGGCACCAGTCTGGAGCAGTGTGGAAGTGGTTTTCTAGCAAAAAATCGGCTGTGTGCCTGATCCTTTGAGAAAAATGATGTTCTGGGGACAAGTCTGTTTTGCTGACTTATTGTTCAGTGGACCATATCTTGAGAACCACTCAACCAAAATGAACAATTCTTAAAGGCTGGAACCTTTGAGATCAGTTTTTTTATCCAGTGGTGTAACCAGACATTTTCATTTGCGGAAGGAGCAGGCAAGCAGGGGCAAGAACATTGAGGGGGGAGGGGCAAAACACACACTCCCCAATGAACCTGTACTTACCTTGCTTCATGGGCAAGAAGGGAAAACTTTTAACTGGGGTTGCCCCTTCCCCCGCTGGTTACGTCACTGTTTGGATCATATCTTTATATTGCCCTTTGTTCTTCGATATGATGAATTACTCTAAATGCATTTATAATAGTTCTTAAACAAGATAATTATTATGATTTTAGGTGAATGTTCTCTAAAAATGCGGGAAAAGAATAGGTTCATTGAAATAATGTAACATCTTATTCCCCTGTCGGAAATAACTATGGTTTTAAAATTTACAAACGTAAACAGATAATGAGCTGGTGAAGTGAGTGTAGTGTTGTCCGAGGGGATACCATTTTCTTCATAAATTGGGGTGCATGAAAAAGCTGGGATACGTCCCTTTTTAGTAGGGATCACAACAAAATTTGAATATATTTGTAAAAACCTGCCATTTTGATGGGTCTAAAAAGAAATTGTTTGATTGCTATTTATACCCAACCCACTTTAAAAAGCACTTAAATAAATACTCTAGACACTAAAACAAGTTTTATGACAGTTTTCTTTCAATTACAATTAACTTTGGTAAACAAGTAATGATAATTACCTGAAGTATGATAAAAACATTATTTTTCTCTGGAAACTGATGAAAACATACGATCCTTCTTTGGAAACTCCTCACATAAAGGACAATATTAAGTTAACTTAGTTAATATTGATTTTTCAATCTAATTTGTCAATATTAGAGTGCCCTTTAATTCTAATGACCAGTTTTAGACAAACATTACATGAACATGATAATCAAGGCAGCCCATCCTCCAGAGGACCTCTATGTGCTCTCAAATTATTTATTTCCCTTAATAATCCCTTTTTTTCAAAAATACTAGGAAAATTAAGTATTTGCCCTTTAAAATCACCTTTCCACCAACGTGGGGGTGATTTTGTATGGTGTATAATATTATTCAAAATTAGCACCCTCAAATTCACCTTAACACTTCCTAAACCTTTTAGTCATATTAGTGGATCTTTGGCATTGTTTGATAATGCTATTTAAAAATAAAGACTATCGGGTAATTCCCCTTTAAAATCCACTTTCCACCAATGTGGGGATTTTGTATGGTGTCTATTTGAAATCAGCACCCCTAAATTGACATAAAACACTTCTTAACCCCTTTAGTCAAATTAGTGGATTTGCACATGGTTTCATAAAGCTATATTTAAAAAAAATAAGGAAAAACGGGTAATGCCCTTTAAAATCCACTTTCTATCAACTTGACAATTTTGCATGGTGCATATTCGGAATCAGCACCCTCGAATTGTCCAAAAACACTTCTTAAACCTTTGAGTCAAATAAGTGGATATTGCGCATGGTTTGATAACGCTATATTTAAAAAATAAGGAAAACCGGCTAATTCCCCTTTAAAATCCACTTTCCACCAATGTGGGGATTTTGTATGGTGTCTATTTGAAATCAGCACCCCCAAATTGACATAAAACACTTCTTAAACCCTTTAGTCAAATTAGTAGATCTTGCACATGATTTCATAAAGCTATATTTAAAAAAAATAAGGAAAATCGGGTTTTAAATTGCCCCTTTAAAATCCACTTTCCACCAACTTGTCAATTTTGCATGAGTGCAGATTCGGAATCAGCACCCCGGAATGTCCAAAAAACACTTCTCAAAATCCTTTGTGTGTCAACAAAGGTCTAAGGATGCGGCTTTGTGGCAAAAAATTGCTGAAGTCACGTTGAGTGATATATTTTCGCTGGCTTCTGTTTCGGTATTGCATGTTTAGTTGTAAATATACCACAGGGAATAAACATGGTAGCTTCCATGATTGCTGAAGAGTTGTGTACATTTGTCGGAATAAATCTGGATTTTTTTCGCAAGGAATACTCCAATGTCCATGAAAAACATCTGGTACGTTTTATTTAGGGATATTTCATTATATATATGTATATATATGTGCCGATAGATTCATACCAATAAATCACTTTAAAGGTAAGATTCTGTGAAATGTCAAGTGAAGTTACTATTGGTAGTTATATCAGTGGTTGTGTAGATATTCAGCAACGCCGCAGGTTCTCGTTTTAGCCATTGGGAAAGAATTTTGTATTGTGCCACCACCCCATGAATTCGACAGCCTCAACGGAATAAACTGCATGTTGAAGGATGTGGTGGCAGAATACTGAATTATTTTTATTTTTTTTTACACGGGAACCTATGGAAACCTGGAAAGATGTGTAGCACTTGCAATTGATATGTGGAAAATGATGGTCATTATTCAAGATGTCCGCAGTTTTCCCGCAAAATTCATTTTGCATTCTCGATTGATTTGTCAGACTATAATCGGGATGGGGAATATTTAGCAAATTTATCAGAGAGAGTATTAATTCCTCAAACATGGTTCACTAGTGCCGGGAAAGGAGGGGGGCTCGCGGCCCATGTGAAGTGGTTGAACAATAGCGTCCTTTCTAGAAAAATGTACCAAAATACGGTGTCATAAGGTACACAAGCGGAATAAAAAATGGGGGTAATCCAGTATGAAACTTTAAGAAGCGGGGGCCGAGTTTAAAAACCTTAAAGTTAAATAGAAAGTGCCTCTTTTCTTTTTCAGAGTTCAAATGCCCTGAAATATAAAAATTGCGCTACTCAAAAAGCGCACGTAAGCCCGTGAAAATCGATTTGGTGTTCAAATTCTTTCAAAAAGTGATAATTTTATGCCAAAACGTGAGGAAAAAAAAGTGGATAGCAGGAAAAATAAAATAGGGGTATGAGTAGGGAACTTTTAAAAGGGGGTCATGGATAATAGCTGGGTACTGTGGACAGCACAACAAAAACGGGGTCAAGCGTTCTAGAGTCCACCCAAAGTCCGGGGGAAATCTCAACCTATCTGCACTTACACTACAGGCAGTACCCAACTCAAAGAGGTGAGATCGGGTGGTCCCCTTTTAATATGGTGTATAATAATAACCAAAATTAGGCAAAATGGGACAGAGGTTTATAGGTTGTTATGTTGTTAGGAAGGGTCTGTACACAAGTTACAGCAAGAAAACCTTTAGCAATTTTGTCCGGTCACCCCGTAAGATTGATGTGGACTATTGAGCATGTTCTCCCTTGTGATTCGCCTAACACACACCCAGATTTAACCTCGTCTACTGAACCATTTTTTGTAACAAAACTCCCGATAGGGGGGGGGGGGGGGTGTGACCACCCCCTCGTTACTGAAACATCCGTTCCTGTAAAATGTACCAACGGGATAGTTAGAGTTTCTTCTTTCCATTGGTACCAAAATAAGCACCAACAGCCCCCATTATGACGTACACCATGGATGTCATATGTTGCGAAAAGTACGAAATACGAATATAGGTGTAAGAAAATGTGATATTTAGGAATTTTAGCGACATCAACCCCTTATATCCCACTACAATGCTCTTATTATTTAACACTAGTCATTTCCCATCATAACCGATCAAGTAAAGTCAGGACACTGCTGAAAATTGATATATATTCTAACTTTTTTGGCGGAAAAAAATGAATTTCCCTATTTTTACACTGTTCGTTCTATGGAAATTGGCGTTTTGCTGACATGCGAAATTTATGACGTCATTTGACGTGTAATGTTAGCCATGTTGGTATTCATTTGGGTATCATCTGGAAGGGTTTTAGGGGGGGACCATAGGTATCTATGATCAAAATAAAAAAAAATCAAAGTGACTGTGATATCCCTGTGGGTGCTAGCTTGTGTTGACCCCCCACACCAACCCCCCCACAAAACCACACCCCACCCCCCCCCCCCCCACCCCGCCCATTCATCACTTCACCATAGATCTTACTATCATACCCCGGTGGATGTTTTTTTTTGTGGAAAAGTCATTGACAATTGAATTAAATAATTTCGGCCACCAAAAAAGGTGATTTTAGCAAGCCGGAAAAAGAAACTGAAGCAGGGTTGTGGTGGGGGGGGGTGGGGGAGTGGGGGATGTCACCTTCATTCGGTAGTAGGACAGGAGTTAAACTATATTTGTAGACCCTAACATCTGTTTCCCCAGTAATAACTCTAAAGGGTTTACAGTTATAACCACAATGGCCGATGTTGTACTTGTGCATAGATAGAGCACGTCTCTTGATATTTACACTTGAAAATCTGATGAAAAGTGCGTCACTCGAGTAAGAAAACCAACATTTGCATCGGTGGTTATCACTTTTCCGACGATCTGACATTTTCAATACAATGAGATGCGCCTTTCCCAGAGGATTTTCAGGCATAGATTTTAATATAAAAACGTTGTGAAGAGGGTGGGCGTGGGAGGCGACTTTTTTGAGTTTGCTTCTTCTATACATTTTGTAGTAAACTATGATAGTAAAGATTGGGCTAAACATATTCCCGAGGAAAATAAAAAAAGTAGCATAATTTCGCAACGAAAATCTGGTAGCGGCGAAGAAAGAGTATTTGCGCGGTGTGGCCTGTCCAAAATTTGCGGTATAAAGCACAAGATCAGATCAGATATTCTTGCAGGTGAGTTCCATTACACATGAAGGACCTGCAGAATAACAGAGAGAGCGCCCTCAATAGTTGTAATTAAGCTGAGGATGGTTCATGTGCGATATTTGCGGGTCAAAAGCCTCGGGCTTTTCATGAGATATATGCTGTTTCTAAAATGCCAGAAACAGGATAAAAACCTGGAGAAAAACCCCCAAATTGTAAAGGAGGTTGAGCGCTCTAAGTAGCAAACCCACAACTATAATAGTTTCATACTACTGCAAAACCTCTTGAGATAAATATTAATGATAGATACAACACGGCCTCTCATTGATTGATTCGAGTTACTATAACAGAAGGTTCAAAGCTCAGGGCAAATCTGTTGGACTATTACACACTACTAATTCTTGTTTTGTTTCATGAATAACAATACAAGTGACTTCTGGTATACAGTGTACGTACTTTTGTTCTGGTAGAGTAAGCACAAAGCTATTGGAATATATTCACTATGAGCTAATAAAACTTTTTCCTGTGGCGCAGTTCAATAGCTTTCATTCACCAGTGCATTTAGCAAATACACCCAGTCCCTCTGTTTCTTAGTGCATGATTTATGATGCCCAGAACATGCATGGTCAGCTGTTGTTAACAGGTGCACATCCAAGACTGAACTCAGCCCTTGGTAGATTAGCTTGCCTTGCCTCATAGTGATTGGGGAGTTTTATGATCTTCTTTTCTATTTTATGCACCCTCGATGGAAAAATTGTTTAAGATGAACCCTTTCCCCCCAAGAACGGGAAAGCAACTTACAGGGTAGATAGCAATACACATTAGCATAATAAGTCTCTTTCCCGTTCTTGGGGGAAAGGGGTTGTATAATAAAATTTCGATTTTCCATTGAAGCATACACTTACAATTCCTCTAAAAGTGCCATTTTCCTCAAAATATGAACATTTCGTGTTTTTCAAAGTTCGGATCAGAAAAATTCACATTTAAAGTTATATGATTTGTAAAAATGGGTACCAGATAACGCAATGTCAAAACTGAGGGTGCTTCTCTCTGCTTATCCTGCCAGGTCCTGTAATATTTTACCATGTTGGTATTGCCCATCCATCCCCTATACAACCTGTGTATGGATAATCTGTAAACGGTTTAATTTTTGTGAATTGTAATATTTGTTTAACTTATTTATGTGTCAATATCAATATTGCACCTATCAAAAGACATTAAAAATATATAAAACACAAAATCACAAAAATATAATGTTGAATTTAAACAACAGAGTTTGAGGGGCCCGGTGATAAACGGTAATGCGTTCGCCTCATAGTCACAAGATCGAGATTTTGTTTGTTGTTTTTTTTTTTCACAATGATGATCTTGTTAAACTAAGAATTTATTCACAACTTTGACATTTTGGTGGAAATTGGTAAGTGTTTCTGATGGTCCTTGAAAATATTTGTGTTTTTCCCTCATATTAATAATTATTTTTGCCCATACGTACACCACTTTTTAAATAATTTTCAAATTTGAAGGCCATCTTGAATATTGCTGGAATATTAGCTTTGCAAATCTTCGATGCTGTGCGCCGCTTCCTCAGGCATGTTTAATTGTGAAGATTTAAACAAAAAGAAACCGAAACTTTTTTGGTTATGGTAATGATATAGACACGAAAGAAATTGGAATGGGGTAGATATATAAATTTAGATAGAATACTGAAACTTCACTTATACGATATTTAATCATGTGTGTTATCGTGTTTTATGGGACCGATTTCATAATTGTTTCATTGACCTGAACCCTCATACGGATTTGATTCACTCCATACCACATCAATAAACGGTAAGTGGGATACAGGAATGCTTCGACAGTAAATTGGTTTAAGCTTCATTTGAAATACGAATGTATGAGTATGTGATGAGAAGATCTTTAAATCGTTGGTCCAGTTTTTCAAGCAAGTAAACACATTAACCTTTTTTGTCTCTTCCATCTTCTTTACCTAAACGCTGCTCATTTGAAACCATTACACTTCGTTCAAACCACTTATGTCCATTTAAAAAAATGTAAAAACAGAACATATTTAAGCAAAAAAACGCTTTGATTGAACGGATTCGTTCTAAATTTTTAACTGTCTAATCGTTTAAAACATCCTTCATGTGGCCCATTTAATAAAGACACATTTCCATTGGCATCTGCTTGATTTACAATAAAAAATTACACCAGATTTAAAATCAGAATCCCATAAGAATTACTCCCATTATTTTGGTACGTGCATTTTGCATGCCCGGTTGTCTCTCCGTCATATTGGAAAACTCCATATCAAATACTGGTAAGATACATTACCCAAACGCGAAACATCCGAATTAGGCGCATAAAGCGAGAAGAAGACAATGGTAGGGTTATATATTGAAAATCTTGTTGTGTTTTAATCTATGTTTCTGAATGATTTTGAATACTAATTAGGGTAACATTACATTGCCATATTTGTTTCTAAATGAAGATTCAGTCCATTGTGGGCCAAATTGAGTTATTGGTGGTTTGAACTTGTTAGGGGTCAGAAAATATAGCTATGATTCGTTACATACATTCAATACTTACATCCATACATAAGAGAATTTATATAGCGCTTTTCCGCAGATCAAAGCGCTTACACAACAACACCAAAACTTGCAGTAATTCATACAGATGAGTCCCCATCTGTCACGTTTCTCGCCAATACTTTCAACCCGTTTTGAAGTGCCAATACTTTAACCTTAAGTGACCAGGGGTTTTCACTCCCGTGGGTGCCCTGGGTGAGGGGTTCCATGGGACCCCCCCCCCAGGCACCACTTTCCCGAGGAATTTTGCACCATATTTATACCCATGGTGAAGGGTACACGACAACCCCAAATCACAACACAAATGAAATTTTGTTATTTTGGCTGGCAATTAGTGGGAAAACATTGTTTCCAAACACGCTAAATTGGAAAAAAAAGATGGAAAAATTCAAACGAGCCTTGGGTCTAAACCAAACATTTTTGACACTTATTTTTATGTTGATGATATAGTCTAGAAGACCCCAAATACTATATTTAACACAAACTAGCAGTTTTAGGGAATCCTGTAATTTTTTTACTGGTGTTGCAAAATCACAACGTCATTTTCCCATAGAGTTTTTGTACAGTAACGGTTGTGGCAACATCCAGTGAATGAAATTGTTGGGTGTTTTGGGGAGCACCTAAAGGGTGGGGGTTTTTTTTAATGTTACAATATTGTTAACTTACATGTATGTGTGAACTTATATCAGCAAAAAAAATTTGCTTTGGTTCTATGTTTCTATTCCTATTTTTAAAAAATTTCTGAAATGACTTCTGTAAGTGCCCAAGGGGGGGGGTCACATGGGACCCCCACCTAATTAACTCATAACGGCGTGGCCGTGCTTTTTATTATTTTGGTATGAAAAAAGCGCATTTAAAAGCAACAATTGCACAAATTTCGGCGCAAAAATCCCACGCGTAAAGCGGACATCGTGAAAACAAATTTTGGGGGTCCCTAGAACCCCCCCCCCCTTGGTCCACTTAAGTGTTAAAACCCGTTTTGAAGTGTAGCTAAAACGTTATTTTGTAATCCCCATAAGTACTTCTGTAAACTTAATATTGGTCAGCCAAAATGGGCATAATTCGCTCATAACATCAAAACCAAACAGCCTTTAACCCTACTATTTCACAGGAATGAGAACAGTAGCTTTCTTCTGATATCACAACTTTGACCACTTCCTGTAAACTCTGGTGTCCCTGAGGACGAGCTATTAGCAATCGGACCACGGACCTTTAAAAGAAAAGATTTTGTGTTCTTAATTCGTCGATAATCAGTACAACACGAAGTGTTCTCAAATTTGTTAACCAATGAACCATAAAAAATAAAAGAAAAGTAAAGTGGAACTCTATGGACTCTATAGTGTTGTTTTGTTTTTCATTGTGTCCAAGGTTTGTTTGTTTTTATACTTGAAAACAGAAGAGGAGTACCTTGGAGTGGCATATATTATATATTTTTTTAAAAATCCACCACGGCGGCGGAAATTCAAAAAAATCGCATAGTCTTTGTGCTTTTTAAACGCGAACGAAACTGAGACAAAGGTTTTTTTTTTGTTTTTTGTTTTTTTTTTTTTTGGGGGGGGGGGCTTAAATAACAATCTTAAAATCGCAGCCTTGGTTGGCAAATCGCTGCCAAACTCTAGAAAAAACACTCAGATGGCGTAACGGGCCGCCGACGTACTCGAATTTTGCAATAGGGTAAACAGAGTAAAAAAACACTCAAAGAGAATTGAAAGTGATGGAAAAACAGCCACAACAACCCATAGATATCTTTCTGTTCTGGATGAACTTTTGGCCCTATGTTTACTATGGAGAAATACCATCAGTCGCCTTCCTTGGTATATAGTAAGATCCACAGGAGAGGCGGAATTCGGGAGGCGTCTGGAGCGTAATTATGCGCAAATCATGTTATGATTACGAATCAATTCGCTTATTGTTCAAAAAAGACAAACCAGTAAACAATTGTTTCTGCTAACCGTGACTGCCTCCCCCTTTGTTTGGAAAAAATCTGCCTTCACTATCCTGTTAATCTGGCGCACCTCTGTTTTCCTGCATCTTGGTGTGTAATTAACCTTGGGGGTTATGTTTTGAGTCCCACATGAGTATGCCAATCAATTGGAGCTATTCTGTAAGAGTGGTAAAGTACCATATTCGTAACTTAAGGCGTATTCGTATGTTTATCACTTGCTTGCAACGATGCTGTAGACGATCTTTCGTCCTTGTCCCCCGCATGACTATGCCACCCGCATAATAATAACGGACGGGCGATCTCAATAATCCCAAAAGGCTTCAACGCTTGCAAAATAAAACTGCGCGTTGTGTCGCATGGCGGTCGTGGCCAGAGTTCATCACACACAACTTTTTATCACTCTCACTGGTTTACAAAACAAAACTGAGCAGCTTAAAAACGTTCGGCCGTCAGTACAAAAAATGGGCTTCTTGAGCTCTACAATTGTTGCCTTATTTCCACAGGTTCCTAAAGATATGGAGGAAAGCACATATTAGGCACTCCTAAGGCTGGGACATACACATCCAATCCAAGAGCTATAGACTCATATCACTACCCTCAGTCATACCTCAAGCTCTTGAAACTCTCCTGCCTCAACCGTATCGCACCTGGGATAGACGAACTCGCTGCTGGTAACAAGCACTAAGAGGCGACCGGTGACCCAGGTAGGCAGACAGTCAATGCCGGCCAGGAAAATCAACACCAAGCCAGTTATCAACAAACTCAACACATAGGGGGGTGAGGAGTTTCGAATGTTTATGGTGAAACCGGGGTTTGTGTTCGGGTACTACCGTATCAGCAACAGCCTATGACACTGCTACCACAGATTCTTACTCCATAAGATGTCTGGAAACACCAAGTACCCCGCTTGACTGAGATAATCAAAGGATTGCTTTCAATCAGGGTGTTCTTTGTTCAGCTAGAGTCAAAGAATAACCGATGGCGTAGGCTCAAGCAATGGCCTACCACAAGGGAGTGTTCTTGCACCTCTCCTGTTCAACTCTATACCACGACCAACCTTGGAGTGCAGGACCTGTCGTTTTTAATTTGAGAGCAGACGGTCGTGGAATTAGCGCACAAGATGCAGACTCACAGTTGTTGAAGAAGAAGACTCTCCAAAGCTTTGGGATTAACTCACTCTCTTATTATGAGGAAACCCACCTTCGTGCAATCTAGTCCAAGTCACAGGTGTGTGCTTTCCCATCTACGCAACCGTGCAGCCCTGCATGGGAACGTCCCAAATCCAACCGTGCTAAGAAGCTTGATCCAGCGTTAAATGCCTCCTGCTGGCGTATCACAGGATGCCTCCGTCCAACATCAACAACCACTTATACACCTAGCACAATTGCTCGACCAGACATCCGTCGTAAGTAGTCGAGCATTGAAGAGCGTAGCTAGGTTACAAGTATCTAATGTGAAGCACCCTTTTGTCCTGGACAGCTACCTGCTACCTGCTGCCAATCGCCTTAAATCCAGAGAGAGTTTCTTAAGCAAAGTCCAAACTCTTGCAACAGTCTCTAAGGAGCTTAAGAGAATCGCCTTGTGGAAAGATAGACTTGCCAACAACAAAGGAACATCATTGGTAATGAACCTGGTGAGCATCTCCCACCTGGAGCAGCATGGGCTGAATGGCGATGCCTCAACAGATTGAGAACCGGAATTGGCCGATCTAAGGTTTCCTTGCAGAAGTGAGGCTACCTGGAAGCAGATCACGACACTACATGTGGTTGTGGAACAGCACCACAGACAATGGAACATCTCTTGGCCTGCCCACTGCTGGAGCAACAATGCAGAGACAAAGACCTTGCGGAATTTAGTGAAGTAGCCAGACGTTGTACCCATCTCTGGCTGGATCATATTTGAGAACCACTGTATTTGGACACGACAAGAATAAGATGGTTTCAAAACCCTTCTTTATGTGTATAAGTCTCTTCATGGACAGGCTCCATCATACCTTACTTAATGTATAAATTTGTATAATGTGCTGGACAGTAATTCTGATGGTACAAGGCGAAGGCTGTGGTCTTTTTCTGATATTAGGCAGCTTATTATATCTCTGCCAGCGTAGATTTGGAGACAGATAATTCAACGTAATTGGTCCTAGGCTGTGGAACAAGCATCCTGTTAAAGGTGCAACGGGAGATTTCACATAACAGGTGTCCCTAAAAATGTGAAAATTCTGATTTTTGCACTAATGTAAGGCTTTTTATCAAAAATATCCCGATGTGAAAGGATTAAGCTGAGAATTATTTCTTTGGTACAAACATTGTGAAAATTTCTAATTTACTAGGAGCAAATACAAAATTGAGCCTATGTTTTATATTGAAATCAAGCAAATCAAAATCGGCTTTCATTTTCACTTTCAAGGCATTTCTGTAGCCAAATACAAGGTAAGAAATCTATTGGCGGGTCTTATGAAATCACTGCATGACACAATATGTGAATGACTCAAAATCTCGCGTTGCACCTTTAACATTAGAGAGGCACCTTCCACCATTGTCGTTAAGCGGCTCCTGAATATATATTTGTACATTTTTTTCTTTCAAATTAGCATTATGTAATGTCATCCATTTAAAATCTCTTTTAACTAAGTTCCATTTACTGAAAAGACACTCTAAATCGCCCGAGGTAAGTTGGTAGATTGGTAACGAGTGCAACAGTTTCGATTTTTTTTAACTTTGGAATTTATGTATTGCTTTTATCTGATTGGAATATTGAAAATTAAAAACCCAAAACACAGAAAAAAAACTAAAAACCAAGCAAACAAAACAAACTAAATAATAACGAAAAGGGAACAAAAAGTAAATAAAAGCAAAAGCACGTCGACTTTTGAACATGCGGCAGGGGGTATCCAATTTTGTTTTCGTTATATTTTACGTTTCTTTTTTTATTCTCCTTGTTGTTGTTTTGGCTTTTCTTTAATGTTTCATTAAAGCACAAGTTCAGTGAAACATTTAGTTGGTTTTAAACTGAAGGAGAGCATTTGGTCTTTATGCCATAAAATAAAATATACTTTGCAAGACATACTCACCATGTGCAAAAGGTAATAATGAAAAGTCTCACGGCGTAGAAATAATATAACCTTGAGTTATGAAATATATTGATTCAATAGTGATAGGTAGTTACCCTCATATTGTGGATGAAAATGCCGAGGTTGCACCTGGTAAAGCTGACTCTAGAAATTAAACTAATTTTAAAGCTAGCATTCTCTCAGTTAATATTGCAAAAGTAGTCAGTGTATTCAAGACTGATGTTCTATATTTTCTTCTTTGTAAAGTCAAATTATTATATATGTACCAAAATAACTTTGCTTGCTTTTATGATGTGAAATAAACATTTCTTGGTGTCTATATACTGTGTCAAATGTAGCGATTTCATATAGATTAGATAATAGTATTCTTACCTTATATTTAGTTTCAGAAATGACAAAGTGAAAAGAAAATGTAATTTTGATTTGCTTATATCAGAAATTTCACAATTTTTGTACCAAAGAAATTATCCTCAGCTTAATCATTTTAGATGGTGGATACTTTTGATGAAAAGCTTTATATTGGTGCAAATCATGCATGGCTTCGGTTTTAATGACACCTAATAGGTGAAATCTTTCTTTTCACCTTTAAAGTCAATTACAAATCTTAACCGACCCAACTCAAACATTCACGCTCGTTAACCTTTTCGGCTTGAATTAGCGAGTCAATGATTTTTTTTTTATATATTTACAATTAGGCCAAGATTCATCATCAAGTCAGATTTATAAGTTCAAGATTCATCAAGGTGCATTATTTCTGTACAATGTTATTTGTACAGTAACTGTACAATGTATAATCTATATAACGCTATAGAGGCCTCAAGGCGCTTCATACGTAAAGAGCAATTATTTATGAAGCAACAAATTCAAATTAAATATATTTAAAATTCTAATGTAATAAAATTCTAATATGCATCAAATATACATAATTTAAAATTAACTTAAACATAATTTAAAGCGATTTCAAAAATATTGTGGACTAAGAGTTAGAAGACAAAACTAGTTGCCTCCCATATGAGGATACACCTTAATCGTCAGCTGCGAGGATCTGTGTATATGTATACCCCACAGCGACATCAGTGATATATTCAATGATCAAAAGTTAAATAGGTTATGATCAAGGCAAAGATTCGCAATTAAAACACCAGGTCCATATCTATAAGGCAAATATTCGCCATACCTTAACACAAATTCGTCATACCCGATGATTCGACGTCGAGATGGCGTCAAATCACAAATGATCCTTGACGAGGTTATGGCAAGACGACTGCGTAAGGTTATATGCCAAAAAATATGTTTTGCGAACCTTTCAAATGATAAAAAAATATTTTCCAGGAAAAGCGCCCTCACATTTTCCCGAGTACGATATTGTATTTTTTTTTTTTCAATCAAGCTTTGAAAGCTGCGAACAGCCACCATGTCATAGAAGAGCTTCTGAACAGTAGTGAACAGCGTAATTTAGCTGATGATATTATAATATGAATTCACGCTATGTCGCCATTTGTTTTTTGTTGTTTGTGTTGTTTATTTGTTTTTTTTTTCTGTTTGTTTTGTTTTTTGGTTGCTGTTTGTTCTCCGTTTTCGCACATCACTGTATTATTTTGGTATAAACAAAACCCTTAAACTCAATTAAATATAAACTAAAAATATTGCTTTAGGGACGAAAAAAGAACCTGTTTTACGAATTAACGGGCCCGACCGACCCGATTTGCGGTGTTTTTTTTTTTTTCAGTTTTTTGGGGCGAAAATTTATAACATTTCGCTTTTTTAATTTAAAATATGTTTTGTCAAAATGTTCACGTTCGCTAAAGATTTTTTTGTCTTCAGATCGTGGGGCATTTATAGTGCATTGCCGAAACCCAAATTCTGGTTAGACCTGGAAGTAACGTCCACACAAGTTTTTGATGGTTTCTATATCTTCAAGACCTACACTACTGATTCAAGATCTGCATGATGCCACTTCAGCACCTTGAGCATTTTGGAATATCCAAGATGGCGCCAAAATGGCCGAAACGACATATAAAGGCCATATCTCAGCTCCCGGCTACTATAAGGTTGGCTTAGTGGCTTGGGCTAGGTTGAGGGTCACAAAGTAATTTCCTGTCATTTATTCTACCATTCTGCAATCCTTTGTTTACCTTGAAAGCCAAGATGGCTGCCAAAACTCACTACAACACCAATAGTTTATATCGCAGTTTCTGGAGAAGCTACAATGACGTTGTTTGTGTCTTTGAGTAGGTTTTGGGGGCAAGAATTATTTACGGTCTCAGTTTATTAGGGCGAAGTAGAGAATCTTGGGTTGCCGGTCTGACATCGGGCAAGTTTGGTGATTCGTAACTAAAAAAATTTCTGGTCATCATATGTTCAAAATTGGTTATTTGGTGATTTCAGCTTGTACTTTGGGGTGATGTTGTTGTATTTCCTATGTGAGAGTTTTAAATGTGAACGAAACATGCTCAAAGTTGCCATTTTTTCCATAGACTACTGTGTATAAGTGAGTTAGTGGTGTGTAACCTATAGAGGCCTGAAGGCGCTTCATACATAAAGAGCGATTATATAATTTATTAAGCAACAAATACAAATTCAATATATAAAATTCTAATGTAATAAAATTCTAATATGCATCAATTATACATAATTTAAAATTAACTTAAATATAATTTAAAGCGAATTCAAAAATATTTTGGACTAAGAGTTAGAAGACAAAACTAGTTGCCTCCCATATGAGGATACACCTTAATCGTCAGCTGCGAGGATCTGTGTATATGTATACCCCACAGCGACATCAGTGATATATTCAATTATCAAAAGTTAAATAGGTTATGATCAAGGCAAAGATTCGCAATTAAAACACCAGGTCCATACTTCCTTTAAAAAACCTTTACCTTTAAAAAAACGGCATACCCGATGATTCGACGTCGAGATGGCGTCAAATCGCAATTGGTCCTTGACGAGGTTATGGCAAGACGACTGCGTAAGGTTATATGCAAAAATTATGTTTTGCAACCTTTAAAATGATAGAAAAAATATTTTCAATGAAAAGCGCTCTCACTTTTCCCCGAGTGCGATATTGTATTTTTTTTTCAATAAAGCTTTGAAAAACTGCGAACAGCAACCATTTCATAGAAGACCTTCTGAACAGTAGTGAACAGCGTAATTATCTGATAATAGTATAGTTATGGAAATAAGGATTAGTGTCGCATTTGTTATTTGTTGTTTGTTTTTTGTTTGTTTGTTTTTTGTTTGTTTTTTGCTTGGCTGTTTGTTTTTTGTTGGCTATTTGTTTTTGGTTGGCTGTTTGTTCCGTTTTCGGCACATTACTGTAATTGATTTTGGTATAAACAAAACATTGAACTCAATTAAATATAAACTAAAAAAATATTGCTTTAGGGCCGAAAAAAGACCGACCCACATTTGGCGGGTTTTCTTTTTCAGTTTTGGGCGTAAATTTATCAATTTTGGCTATTTTTAATTTAAAAATATACGTTTGTAAAAATGTTCACTTTCTCTAAAGATTTTTTTATCAATCTTTGGGACTATTTTAGGACAATTTTAACCTCCTGAGGGAAAACAAAATCACCCGACCGACCCTACTTGAAAGGTCCGCCCGCACATAAAACAGGGTTTTTTTCGTCGCCTTTAATAACAAGACATCTTCTTTAAGTGGCCTACGCACATTATAATTATCTTAACCTTTCGAACGTCTGCTAATATTAACTCATGATCCATCGGAAAACAAATTTGATCTAATTTCTATATTTAACTTGTCTGCTCCTGTGTGGTGTGTAAATAATGGAATACAAGAAAGGACCCGGCACGGACGCATACGATATCTCATCGAAATTAGTTACACGAAACAGACATCGTAAATCAAATTTAATTGTTAAATGGAGATTGAAGTCTTGAAATTGAAGTATAGTGATTTGGTGATTATGTAGTGTTCTAAAAATACAAAACAAGGCAAACTTGTACAGTTAAAAACGCGAATTAAGATTATTAAATTGGTCTCGTGAGCGCAAGAAAGGCCTATCTGACATGGAGTTATTTACGGATTATGAAGAGGCAGATAAATGCACATACCTGTATTTTATATTTTTCTCCAACATAATTAATTACGATATAATTAGGAAAATAAGGTTCAGATACATCATTCTTGGCATTAAACAGTCATATCTCCAACTCACCAAAAACAAAAAAGCAACGCCCATATACATCCTTTCCTTTTCTCAATGAAATTAAAATTACAAAATGTAGATAAAAAAATCATTTAGCACTCACGCGACTAAATATTTGCGTAATTAAATAATATCAACACACATTTATCGTTCACTTTCTTTTACTATTTCACCTTCTTGTGTTCTTTTCTCCACACAAGAGCAACATCATAGATACTTTCGTACACAATAAACCAGATCGTACCCAATTGTGTGTACAGGAAACGAGGATTTATTAATATCGGTGATTTTGTTTGTTTGTTTGTTTGTTCGAGCTTGTTGTTGTGGTTGGGCCGTAGATAAATTAACTTCACATTTTAAGTTTTAAGTTTGCAATAATCGCCTGTTGCTTCTTACTACATAGAATTCAACAGCTGGGAAAGTTTACACATTCGTGCTGAAATATCATATGAACCTATAAAATTGGGGGAATGGATAATATTTTCTTGATAAACAAACAAATCTAACGAGTCTATGTAACCTGGTTGATTTACCTAAGACTCTCTCTCTCTTCCAGTAATGTACAGTCCACCATCTGATGTATCACGCATAAGTTGCAAAGTTGCATGGTGCCACCTGCAAGTGAGATTTTGACCACCACTCATGCTCCCGGAGCATGGGTTGTGGCAACCATTCCAGAGCGGAGCTATTCATTATATTGATTGCTGACCACAACATCAGTAGCGATTTATTCCGTTAATGTTATCAAGAATTAGAATTGCAAATTAGCACACCAATCCTCGTGAATTGTGGTTAGATATGCTGGACCTGATAGATAAGTGGTTGGGTTAGATCTCGCTACTGCTCGATTAAAATATATGAAATTTTTATTATTTTCAGGTTAGAGGGAAAATTTTAGTCTAAAAAAGATTAAGAAAAACTCAATGCTGCCCTTTAGGTTAGTGAGGGAGACCAGCTGCTCGGAGCATGGGTGGTGGTCAAAAAACCGCGTGCCCAAACACTTTGCTCTTTGTTGTCGAGGTTGGTATAACTTGAGATTGATGAGCCAATATTTATTGGTCGATTATAGGTTGACAAAAAATATTGATGCAAGCCGTAGTCGAGCCCAATATTTTAAAACTCATTAGCGAGACCAATAAAATGAGGCGTAATCATCCAAATTTCTCATTAGTATGTTTGGATCAGATATTTTCCTACACTTGGATCCATACAAACATAATAATGGGTAGCAAAGTGCCCATTTGTATGATAATTGGAGTATCGATGTGTCAACGTCACCTAAAAATGAAGCGTTTGAAATTAACTTCAAGCATGTTAAATCAAAATGTCTATAAATAAAATGTGTTGCAGTGAATAGGAATGACTGAGAATATTCACTAATCAATGCTTTCGAACCCTTACTTGCTCTCCTAGTGAAAAATATTGAATTGAGTTCGATCATCATCTAGGAACGATACCAAACAAAAATAAGCGCTAGGATTACGAAATGAATGCAATTATTCAGTGCGAGTAGGGCTGTCATGTATGAATTTATTAATGTGGTTGTTAACACGTAAGTGAAAAGGGGGGGGGGGGAGGTTACTAGGGACCTCCCCAATTTTGTTTCGCGTGGCCGCTTTGCGACATGGATTTTTGCCGCCGAAATTTGGGTAATTGTCTGACTTTTAAAGGACGCTTCTTTTATACCAAAATCATTAAAATCGGCCAAGCTGTTAATGAGTTAATGAGTTAATTAGGAGGGTCCCATGGAACCTCCCCACCCTTGGGCACTAACGGAAGTCATCTGAGAATATTTACAAAAATCAAAGACCCAACCCAATTTTTGCTGAGATTGTTCACACATACATATAAGTAAACAATATTCGTAACAGTAAAAGATATTATAGTCTGATTTTTTCATTACGCAGTAAAACGCAAATTGTCGATGGTAAGAATTCATTTGGAGGGGGAGGTGTTGCGATAAAAACTAAAAAGTCTTATTAACAGCTGAAATGCTCAACTTTGTTCAAACAGAAGATGATGCTTTAACCCATTTGTACATTGACATTTTGTATCGAATATGCAAAGGGCTTATCCAGAATCAATTGAATAGATGGTCGTAAAGTGTGGAGGGACCACTCATCGATTCCTTGGTTGCGTCAATAAAGAGGATAAGTTTCACGAACATCAGGCTGGTGTAAGGACTGGAGGATTAGGCCAAGTTAAATATTGTAGTGTGTTATGAGTGACCAAAAATCAAGTACTTTTTAATGATTGACCAAACTGTCAAATATTAGTTCTGGGAAAACAGGATGAACGATTCTTAGTGACGTTAAGACACTTTTAATTGGTGAGTAATAATAACTTATTCATATATTTTCTCATGTTGAATGCTTCAGGTTTGTTCAAGTTGTTGTTTGGAATTATTCAGAAGGAATTTGTTTGTGTATATTTTCTTCGTGAGAAAAGGGACGTTTTTAATTAGGCCTTAATTTTATCCGGTATCGGTCACATCGGAATTTAATTATAGTGATTGGATAAAGAGCACCCCATACAGCCTCTCAGAAAGAATGGAAATCGTCGACACGCCCAAAAAACCTTTTTAATGAATGACAGGAATAAAAAAAATCCTACTATAAAACTTTATGTGCTGAAAACAATCAATTTCATTGAGGACGTTGCTTAACCGTTACCTGTACAAAGGTCTATGGGAAAATGAAGTGTCTTTTGCAACTCCGTCAAAAAAATACAGGATTCCCTAAAAATGCAAGTTTTGTGGTAAATATTATGTTATTTGGGTCTTCTGGAGTAGATATCACAAAAAAAAATGATGTAAGCGCAAAGCTCTTGAATTGTCGTCTTTTTGCCCATTTTTCGCGTGTTTTGAAAAAAATGTTTTGCCCCTAGTTTGCCCGCCCAAATAAAATATTTCATTTTTTATTGTGATTTGGGGTTGGGGGGGTTCTTTATGGACTCTCCATATGTGGTATAAATTTAGTCCAAAAATTCCCCCGGGAAAGTGGTTTCATGGGTGGGGGATCCATGAACCCACCCCCCCCTTGGGCACCCACGGGAGTGAAAACCCCTTGGCACTAAGTGTTAATTGCATTTCGCTCTTGAATCTGAACGCTCAAAGGTTGACGTGTCTTGTCGTCCGAATTTTCTAGAGGTAGGTAAAACAAATAAAGACATTAAACCACCTTTAATTTCACATTGATTTAACTGACTACTTCCACCACTTTTTAAGTGGCCTGCTAATAATGGATCCGAAATCCCTTGGACAAACAGATAGTCTTCTCTATTTAGCACTACTTTCGGCCTCGGTCACTGTAATTACAGTATCAAAAGAGGCCGCAGAGCAGACCATTAGTTAAATTTAATACGTCGCCCACATCCACATACTGTCTTATCTGACATTTTTGTCTTTTGGAGATTTTTGCATATGTACTTATAATGTTATGCGTCTATACATGCACAAAGTTACAACCTTTAAAGTTGACCCCCACATCATTAGTGAGAAATTAGGAATTTTGATAATAAGCAAAAAACTGCATATCGCGATTTCACTACGGTCGTATGTTTCATTACACGTAATTTCAATCGGCTTATATTGAACGCTGTTCGTAAAACAAGCGTTTACGCTTTTCACATACAATCTATGTGGCATCGTATCTGCCTCGTGCGTGAACATGACGTGTTTCACATAGAGATTATCTGAGCGAATTCAAATATATGGTGAATGTTGGACATTAGAGTCGTATGTGAAATACGACTTTTTGGGTTCAATAAGACTTATGACTTTGTAGTTATATCAGGAATACATTGCACTTTTCAAAACTCTGCAGGGTTAAACTTTCAACTTCAGAATGTTTTCTTCATAATGCAAAATTAAAAAGTAAATGTAATGTTTAATTCCATAGGACAAACATGAAATCCACGGTAGAATTTCCATGGCGATTTTCTCGAAACGGCATTCGTCAGAATGTGATCTGTGGGAGACGTATACGTTGATTCAATTAGCAACGGTTGCTTTCATTAGCAACGCGTTGATTAGCCAGACCCAGATCAGGAAAAGTAAAAATTTGCAACGCGTGCTAAGCCAACCAATCATATAAGTGGAAAAACAACACGTTTCAGACAGTGCTTAAAGCACTATCAGTGATTTGCTAAATATATATAAAAAAATGAAGGCCAAAAACAACTTTAATAAGAACAAAATCGGATACTTTAGTCATTACCGTCCGTACGGACACTTACGTCAACATATTGATTGAAATGAAGATTCCTAACTTTGAATGATTCTGTGTTCTTCCCTTTTGCTGTCATTTTTTCAGTGGAAAGTAACTTACAAGAATTCTACAGGCTAATCTTTCACATTTAATCTTAACATTTGAATTTGACAGTTTCACAATTTTATTATTGAAAAAAGACGGACCATTTGACTTCGGTTGAGAGCGCTCCACACCGTACAACAGAATCAGCAAACGCCAAAGAAACAACAAACAATCTTTTTACTTTCTACGTTTTTTCGATTTATGCAGAACGGCGAGACAGAATAATTGCCTAGTAAATAATAACAATTATATTAAACAATCTGAGCATGGCGTTGCAAAAACCAGTAGTAAATGCTGGCATACCTAAATATTGGTTAAATCTTGCTGTGACATTTCAAGATTCAATATTTGTAAAGTTTCTCCATTTCATGGCCACTTGTCACTCTACTGGCAGGCGTACGTTTTTCTGTAAAAATTAGCAATTTAGCACACCAATAATGTCCCTCTCAAGTTGAAAAAATGATTCAAAAAAGAAAGAAGAAGAGAGTCCCTCTCTCCCGTACACTTCTGCAAGTAATCTCGACGTTACAATACGTACTTGTCGTACTATGTTGGCAGTGCGTAAATTTTCTTATTTCTTTTTGACATTGGGGGATGAGGTTTATTGAAAATTTATGAAAGAAACTGTTGTGTTAAGAGGTCTATTACTATCACATGTGCGCAGCGAAGCGTGCCAAAAAAGTTGCCGTTTAGAAGCAACATCCCTTAATGTAATTGCATTTAAACCAAAATGCGCGCGTAGAGGGCGCAAAATTTCCAAGTTTAACTATGATGGTAATATATGAGGTTATTTTTTTTCAAAAAAACACATGAACGGGCCTCAACATTGGGGGGGGTGATCGGATTACCATCCCCCTCAGCAAAAGATATTGGGGGATATATACCCCCCCCCCCCCCCCAATCGGGAGCAGTCCCCGGCATTTAACCCTATGCATGTTGGAGAATGAGGCAAACGATATTGCATCTAGGGTATTACCATTTGTAAACATTTATCATATTTCATCTTATCGTGTGACTAACTTTCTTCATGTGTTAATAACTGGTTAAATCCCCATGGGTCACATCATCTATATAAAAGAGAAACCCGATGCATTTGACTTTGAAACACATAAGAACAAACGAGCAAAATGTTAGGCGGCGGCCAACGGATTACCTCTGAATACAGAGTCCGTAGCATTTCTCGTTATTTGCTCTGTCTGCGATTTGATACAGCAATTATACAATAAAATGAAGAGAAAAAATTCCTGTTGTTACCCCCTATTTTGTTCACATTTGACAGCATATGTTAAGCAGTTACAGGGAAAAATCTGCAGTGACAAATATATAGTAACGGCTGTTATGTAAACTGTCAACAGAAAAATCCGTGATTAACGAATATTTTGCATTTCAAGCCAGCCACGTCTCTGTCTTCTGTCTTGAATTTACTTCTCTTACTGTTATAAGCTGTTTTAAATAGTCGCGCTAAGTGTGCAGAGAGATCGATACGCGCTTTTTTTTTAGATGTATCAGCGAAATGCAAGTTCTAAGAGTTTAAAAGTCTCACTAAATTTTAAATTATACAAAATGTATTTATGACTATCTCTTTGAGTTGTTTTGTTTAATATCGAAACTCATTCATAAGTTTAAAGCCAATCCTGGCGGAATTGTCAGAGACTTGTCAACTTAATCCTTCAAATCGATATTGCTAGTATTGGCTAACTGTAGGCAATTTCTGTATTCAGAAGCTTAGGTATAACATTTTGATTGCTGACAGGCTATTGTAATCTATTTTGGGGGGACAGAGTACATTGCTGACAATTTATTTATTGGTGGATTACTTTCGTAGAGTACAATATGATGATTGTCATTTATCCCTAATACAAGTTGTTAATAGACAGAGAATCGCGATATGTCAATTAACCGGCGTGTTGGCTTTGGTTTTAATGCAGTGACGAAGGATTAAAGTTTCCATGAAGGAAAGAATACAATATTGCGGCACATACGACACGCTCCTAAATGCCTCCATGACAACGTCGCAGTTTAGACGCCACAAGGCAAGTAAAATAAATGTAAAATTACCGTCAACTTTATATATTTCAATACCAGTAAATACAGAAAATACCGTATCACAGTATTATATTCTATAAAACTATTACCTCTGCTGACCATTTAAAAATAAAAACAT
The DNA here is from genome assembly GCA_023653785.1 of Ophioderma brevispina. Taxonomy (NCBI): domain Eukaryota; kingdom Metazoa; phylum Echinodermata; class Ophiuroidea; order Amphilepidida; family Ophiodermatidae; genus Ophioderma; species Ophioderma brevispina. The sequence continues at coordinate 9,053 of JAMKCH010031861.1, read as the reverse complement.
TGTGATTGAGTCATTTTACTGTCTGTTATTCGGCAAGCATTTGTCGGCAAATGAATGGATCAGCTGTTTTTAGGTAATATAATAGAAAATCAGGGCCTAGCCGGGGATGCCACCCCCCCCCCCCAAAAATGATAAAGGTCCGCCCTAATGATTATGAAGTCGTTGTAATTTTGACGGTCCGCTTTATGATGTGAAAGTTTGCCGGCTGCCTGAATTTTGTTTTGAAGGGTGTGCTTCATGGTATATGAAGAAATAAGCAGTGGTTAAACTTGCATTACGCATGCTGTTGTTATTGTACTGTTTGTGTCAACGCTGCTTTGAGACACGAAAACCGCCCCCCCCCCCACCCCCCACCCGGTCTTCAGAATTTGGAGACGACGGTGACAAAAATTTGGGTCAACCGGCGGGATCGCAGCGAGAGAAAAAAAATTGGTTTGTTGGTACGCAAAAGAGTCACTTCTGGGCCAAATCCGCACCCCCGTCCGCACCCCCCCCCCCCACACACATACATCACTGGCTACGGCCTGTAGAACTAAAGGCTTTTCAGTGATTTTATTAGCTAAAATATATCCTCGCCGAAAAGACTTAAAAAATGAGCTCGGCTTGGTTCACCATTGTTTTAGTTTTTCCCAAACATATTCGCCCATAAATATTAAATGCATCACCATTTATTCTTACAATAGGCCTTCGTCGTCTTATAGTTGTCCAAACACTGTAGTTCGCAAAACTATGATCCACCCAAAGATGGGTACAACGCGTCTGGCTGCTTCACTGATTTCCCCAAGGTCTTGTTTGTGCATGGTGCTCCAGCAGGGGCAGGCCAAGAGATGTTTCCTTGTCGGTGGTGCTGCAAATAGGCAATGTAAATCATATAGACCATAGGGTTAAAAGGTATTAAATACCTCAAAAAAAGTAGTTGAACATTTTTTATATTATAAAAGGGTCAAAAAATTATTTATCGAAAGCCAACATTCATGTATCTAACGACAGATCAATTAAAGTACACTATACTATCGTTGATTGGTTTGAATTTGTACACTTAGTGGTTTAGCGGGAACTAATATTTGTATTAGGCTTAAGCTAGGCGCTTGATTCCTTCCTTTAGGTGATATCTACTAAAAACTAATATTCAACATACATATGCATATGTCTTGAGTGGGCATATCACTGACTACTGGATAGAGGGTTGAGTCGCCGATTGAAACAACAGGGAAGTGGCTTTTTGCCCTTCTTAATGTGGCGGGAAATAATGCATAACCTCAGGGATGCACATTTTCCACACAGATGTTTCTATGTATATACAAAATTCCTTTAAAGGCACTACTATTAGTGATTTGCTTAAATCAGAAATCGAAAAAATCAGCAAAAATCAGATTTTGAAGTCTGTGACAAGTATAGGTATCCTACCAAACCTGCAAATGATACGGCCAAAAGCAAACCAACACGGACAAAGCGGGAGTTGTTTTAGTCAGTTAATGGCGTTCGGAACTTACTACTACACGTAATTGAATGGAGATCGTATCTTTGAAACTGCAGTTTTCTTCGTTTTTTGGTCAATTTTCAGTGGGAAAAGGTAACATATGAGAATTTCTATAGGCTATTCTTCACTTTTAAGCTCTTACTGCAAATTTCAAAGATTTGACGCTTTCGGATAAATCACTGATAGTGTCTTTAACTTGGACAATAAGTGAAGCCATTTCTCACCCCCAGACAGGAGCAAAACAACTGCCCCAACTTCCTGTGGTTTCCATCGGCAACTATTAAACGTTGACGGAAGCCCGCTATCCCATGTGTAGAGGTCAGTGGGTTATCGGAACCAAGAAGCAACATCCAACCTGGCGCAGTAAATTATCATGACTCCATGAGGGCGTCAATGCACTCAAAAGCTTCGATGCACTTTAAAAAAGGTTTGAAATCTGTTGAGATTCTGACGGTACTAAGTTCGTGTTTCCTTGTCCTAGGACCCCTAGTTTTAAAATGGAAGAGCGTCCCATAGGACTGTTGTTTATAAGTCGTTTTTGTCAGCCGGACACTACGGTGTAAGTGTCAGAGTCCGTCGGACACCAAGGATTAAATCTGCGAGTCCGAGGGAAACAATGTTTTATGTATCATGGTCCTAGGGAATCCTGTTTTTAAATTAGACGTCCCCTAGGACTGTGTGTTATTATTGTGTTTTGTCAGTTCGGACATTTAAGGTTAAATCCGATGGAGCCGAGAATATATTTCATTGTCCGGGGACTCCTGGTTTTAAAATGGACGTCACATAGGACTTGTGTGAAAGTTTGTTTATGTCCCTTCGGGACACTAAGGGTTTTAAGTGTGAGAGTCCGACGGGCACACTAGTCCAACGTTTCATTGTCATAGGACTCCTGGTTTTAAAATGGAGCATACCATAGGAATGTGTGTAATAAGTTGCTTTTTGTTCAGCGGGACACTAAGGTTTATGTATAGAGTCCGACGGGCACTAATTTCAACGTTTAATTGTCCTAGGACCTCGTGGGGTGTATTAAAAGGAGGTCCATAGGGACTGTGGTGTTTGTTGGTAGTGGTTTTGTCGTGGACACTAAGGTTAAGTTATGAGAGTACGACGACGACATAATTCACGTGTTCATTGTCCTAGGACTCCTGGTTTTAAAATGGAGCGTCCTAGGACGTGTGTAATAAGTGGTTTGTACGTCGGAACAGGTTAAGTCTGGAGTCCAACGGACACTAAGTTCAACGTTTAATTGGTAGGACCCTGGTTTTAAAATGGAGAGTCGTCGGACACTAGGTTAAGGATGAGAGTCCGACGGACACGAAGTTCAACGTTTCATTGTCTAGGACTCTGGTTTTAAATGGAGCGCCCATAGGACGTGTGTAATAAGTGGTTTTTGTCCGTCGGACACTAAAAGGTTTAAGTCTGAGATTCCGACGGACACTATTTAAAACGTTTCCATGTCCTAGGACTCCTGGTTTTAAAATGGAGCGTCCCATAGGACTTGTTCTTCTAACTGTTTTGTCGTCGGACACTAAGTTTAAGTGTAATATAATGTTGTGTGAAAATCAAAGCAAGTAATCAGTACTTATTCAATTCTTCTGTGAATCCTGGGAAGTTGTCAGGCCTTGCCTTCTCAAGTCTGTGCTTACGTATCCAGGGCAATGCGATGCCAAGGAGATCAGTATCAGGTTCCTATAACAGCATGATTACAGGGGCAAAACAATGCTAAAAGTACTCACATCATCTGCCTAAAACCCTTGACCTCAATTTTGATACTTGATTTCAAGTCATTGGATGCAATTGTGGATTACCACAAATCTAGGAGATTCCTGAGCCCCATTCTCCTGGGGGGGGGGGCATGTAGGTAATTTAAACAAATTATAAACAAACATTAAATTAAAATAATTAAACACATAGGTATATTATGGTAAAAAAAAATAAACGTGCCTTTTACAATGACATACTGAAGAAAAGACAGGCATTGCCTGTAATTTGGAAATACAGCAATATACTGACCAGATTATGTTCAATTTCAGGCTTATGTGAGTGGAGTAAATTTAAAGGTGAACTAAAATCGAAATTTAATGAGTAGCAACCAATAATTATACACTATTATGAAACTTTCAATTATATGATTAAGTACATAAAATTTAAGGACCAAAATACTGCAAAAATCCTGGCATCCATTCTGCCAACAACTAACCCCGTAAACTACAGCTTTTAAAGGATTGCATTCAAATTTGTATGTATATTATTTTACAGTTTGATGAATGTATGAAAAATAAACTGTAAATTTTACGAACATACACCGTACAATAATGTCGATAAGTCTACTAAGTCAGTGATTTTTTTTTTTTTTTTTTTAAATGCATTTTGAAATTTGCTTATAATTTCTATTTTGGAGCGTGTTAATCCTAATTGGTTGTATACCCATACTCTCTCAGATTGAATTCCATAATGGGGGAAGGGTAGGTTATCGTGTCGTATGGTGAGGAATAAAGACACAGAGGATCATTTTGTCCCTGTTTTTGCGTGCGTATATTGATGTTGTTTTGATGATAGGGTCTGTTAAGAGTTGTCCGTAAGTGATGTTGTCTGTTGTCAAAAAGGGTTGCCTGTTAATATCCGCATACTTACGATTGGATTTCAACCAAAATTGAGTCAAGGTGCAAAATGTGATCCCTCATTGAGATGAGGTCCAAAGTTACATACTAAGGTTAAAGGCCATGTGGCGGTCAAGTTGTAAGATAGTTTTTGAAATTAAAATTGACCTTAATTGAAAAGTGAAGTTAAATGGAACCAACTTGGTTTATGGATTATTACACGGAAACCATCATTTTATGAGATCAAGGTCAAACGTAAGTGAAAGGTATATGAGGCCTATCATTTACAAAACCGCGAATGCAGACGACACTGTGGTACGAAGACCCGCGATGTATTTTTTTCTTTGGTTGTTTTTTTCCATCAACGTAGCTGATTTTTTTTTAATATTTATTCTAGTAACTTAATTACTTGTATAAGATTCAATTGTCTATGTACTCAATCAGCCATATATCCCTCTGGTCCGAGATATCTGAACTATTAGCCTTCGACTGGAGGTTGGACTAATTGCCTGGGTCAGCAGATTTCTCGCCTAATCCTGAATGAAATATTGTCGTTGTAAACAAATTGTGAACAATATTTAATTATTTAGTATTTGTCTGTGTTGTACATCATAGAAATTTCTTGCAACAGAAGTTGTATTCACTAGATTGAGCTGAGTGGGGATGATCAACTGAGTCAAGTCAGATATCAACTAGTCACCCAACTCCACTCAGCCAAGAAAAGAAACATACTTTCTCTTTCAAATAAGCGATCCCAACTCAAATCAAATTATGAACAGCCCGTTGAGTTTTCTAATGAGGGTATACTCATTTTGCAACCATGTGTTGTTTTTCGTTGTACATAACAATTTATCAGTTTATTTGTATTGTGTTTGATAAGATATTAATTGCTCCTATTTCTATGTAAAGCCATAGATTATCGCATCGACCTTAATCGACTATAAGGGAAAAAACGAATTATATGTATTCATTAATACGTTAGGGAGAAAACTCTTTCCCCCTAACGTCAAGTATTGTTTGCCGTTATTCCAAAAAGGATATGAATATTAATTTTATGCAATTAGTTCTATTCCACTGAATAACAAAAATTATATGAATATTTAGTAATTTGAATAACTATAAGGCTCATTATAATATTGAATAATTAAATTCCCCCATGGTTGTTTTAGTTTTATTATTATATTATTATTATTGATTGATTAGTCGGAACTTCCATATTTACAAACTGGTGTCCGACGGACTCTTCGTTTCTAATATCTTGGTTGTCCACCGGACTATCAGACTTAAACATTAGGTCCAGACGGATAACAACAACTTTTACACACAGTCCTGAGGCGACAATGAAACGTGGAACTTAGTGTCCGTCGGGACTCTCAGACTTTAAACATTAGTAGTGTCCGACGGACAAAAAAGAACTTTATTACACACTAGATGCCTATGGGACGCTCCATTTTATAACCAGGAGGCCTAGGCAATGACACGTTTGAAACTAGGGTCCGTCGGACTCTCAGACTTACACCTTAGTGTACGACGGACAAAAGAAACTTATTGCACACAGTCGATGGGACGCTCCATTTTTAAAATCAGGAGTCTAGGGACAATGGACACGTTGAATTAGGTCCGTTCGGACTCTCAGACTTAAAACCTTAGTGTCCGACGGACCAAAACAAAACTTATCACACAAGAATTCGGAATTTGCTTGCTTATAGATTTTACAACCCATTATCTGGGCATAAATTGTTAATTGAGAAATTTTTAGCTACTTTGTTGAACTGGGTTGAATGATAGTCGGATAGTCTATAAGGAAGAATGTGTGTACTTGTGAATATATAATATAAAAACTAGGGCGTTTTTTCCCGGTGTGACCTTTGATCCATTTTATGGACTTTGACCTCAAATTTGTGCGTTTCAGGTCAAGCTGTCCTTTGGACCAAAATTGGGTGGTCATAGTGCATTTTACGTAAATTGAACTCGAAGTGACCCATGACTTTTTTGGGGTCACTCTGAAATCTCCAAAGAAAGGTCAGGTAGTCCACCTTACCTTCTGTAAATATCAGCCCGAAGTCACGCATAACGAAACGCGGAGCCGTACAGACAGACTCGCAGACAGGACAAGATCTCATTGTAGTAGTATCTATCTTACCTTATAAGTGTTGTTTGGACCCGTTTGGACAGGATGTTGGAAGAAAAAGTGCCCCATTCCAAGAAAAGCGAGAATATAACACATAGTAGAACTGAGAATATAACTTAATGTTATTTCCATATGATATACTTAAGTGCATGAAAATGAAAAATGTAAAACTGGCCATATCACATTGGTACAAAGTTTTTGCCCAAGGATCATGTGTTCAGAGACGCGCCTTTACTATTATTGTTTGTTTCAAAAGGGAGCACAGCCTTATGAGAGAATTTCCATTTATCGTTTTTTAGGATTTGTTTGAACGCCCATTTTGAAAACCAAGACCCAAGACATAAGAAATGACATTGGGAATTCAAACCAAGTTGAAATCAATGGATTTATTTAAAAAAAAAAAACTTGAAAATAAAAATTTAATCTCAAAACGTCAGAGGCAGCCTGACATGACTTTCAAAAACATTTATATTAAAAAAACATAATGGCGACCATAAAAAAATATTTAAAGGGCATAATGTATTTTAATTCGTGCCAAAAAGTCGGCAAACAGTTGAAAAAACTTTTTTTACTACAAAATTAAAAAAATAACACTGTCTGCTGTACCAATAATTCAAATGTGCATATTGGTATGGCACACTATTGTTTTTAGAATAATTGCAAGGTGTTGTGTGAATTAAGAAAAAAGTAAGAAAAAGTTTACCAGGTCAATCGGAGTTACTCAATTGTGAGTGTTCCACATTTTTTTTAAATTATGCAAGATAACTTCGTCATCCCCCCCTGGCAAGTGATGGCATTCTGGGATGTGACCTCAGTTGACCGTTGACCTTCATCCATGCCTTTGACATCATCCCCATATGAAGAAGAAACCATTATTGCACCTTAACCCCCATTCTGGTGTAAATCGGATTTTCGACGGAGACGGTGAAAAACGAAAACCTAACGAAAACGGAACACACACACAATACATAGATCTAATACGAATGACTCAGATGACCTTTGACCTTGATCTATGTCCGTTGACATCATCCACATATGAAGAATTTCCTACTGCACCTTAGTCTGGTTTAAATCGGACTTAAACTTTCGAATAGGAGAATTAAAAAACATGCGGACAGGCGCGCACGCCAATCGCAAAATCCCTCTGCTTTTAAGGCAAGGGGTAAAAAATGGTAAACATTAAAAAAAGACTGGAATAGTTTGCATGAGAAAATATGTCATCAGATGCGTTTTCATATTTTGTATGATGGCCTTTTAATTTAGAATTTAGAAACCTTAAAAGAGCTTCGGGAAAACAAGGTTTTTGCATCCAGTATTCTCCAAATTTATCATTAAAGCGTAAAATTTTATGTGGGCCTTATTCTTTCCCCTGTCTCCTCCGCCCCTCCTCTACATTTTGCAAAGTATGCCATGGATTTTTATTGTGTTGGAAGAATTCATTACGTTAACTGAAAACATGTTGTTCAGTGTTAAAGTACCACAGAGTACCACCCACCACCAGGGCTTATATCTTAATATACGCGTCCAAGTCACGTCGCGTCGCGTCGCGTACGTCGCGTTGCGGAGTTATAATAATGGTAATGTGGTCTTACTCCGCTGGTTCGAAGAAAGTTAAAAAGCAAAATGTCCAAAAAATATTCAAGTTTTAAAATTGTTGCAGCAAGGGACGTAGGTTCACCACACCATAAACAAATCAGTCTTGATCAAATAAAACAACGTTTGTACTCCAACTCTTGTTAATGTGTACTGTGTAAGGTAACTTATTTTTAAAGGACTTATCGTGACCAATATGTAACACTGGGACAAGCACCATTTATTTGAAAGAGGGACACAACCGTTTAATTTGAAAGATGGGGAGATTTGGAATTTGAAAAATAAACACAAATTTCCCCACCTACAATAGAGCAAGAAACAAATTTTCCTTCCCCTCTTCTAATATGAAAAAAACAAATAAAGGGAGGCAAAGCTTCAATCTCGATCAATTCCTATAATGACCCTTCTTTTTTCAACGCGCCCTCAACGCAAAGATCCTTTTATTTTGCTGTCAAATCAATTACTGATCAGACACTTAAAGACCCCTTGTTGACTGACTAGAAAGTTGGAATCCTTTCCCCCCGAAATCTAACCTTATTGCAAGTTTTTTCTGAATTTGTTTACCACTTTTACAAGAATATTTTGACAATTTTTTTATGTCAATTCCTTCAGTGTTTCCCCATTTTTTTTTCTGGTCTTTCACTGATTGATCCTCCTTTTTTGGGATCTCACTCAACGCACTAACCTCCTGTTTCTGTGTCCGCCTTTCCGCGGCTGAAATACCCCCATGCTTTAATTTGTCGGCCCACCTCCCCGTCACTTTTATATTCCAGCCCGGCCCCGGATAAAAGAATTTATCTTAAAAAAAGGAAATATTTTGAACAAGGTCTCTTCACCTCCCTGTGAAATCATAATTTGTCACGAGGGACGCCAAAACAGAGAGGGAAAAGTGTATATTTTTACGTGTTTTTAATGGACTTCATTGTTTTTGTGGTGTGCGCCTGTGAGCACGGGCATTTGGGTTTAAAATAAGTTTCGGTAGTAAACCAAGAAAAAAACACACGCGGGTCGTCGGTTTGTGGGACAAGCTTGATATTCCCTACCCAACATGTAATCAAGTCTATACAAGGAAGAAAAGCATAATTGTAATTATCCAAATAACTCACTTAACGGGGGAAACATCCAAACGGGGAAGCGACGTAACTTTATGTGACGCGACGCGACGTGACGTGACGCGTATATTATATACAAGCCCCCCCCCACCCCACCCTTGGGTCCCTTCTCAAAAAAAATTGACGATTAGGCTTCA
>JAMKCH010031860.1:0-35079 GCA_023653785.1 Ophioderma brevispina | reverse complement strand
AACATCTTCATGGGCCACGGCTGTCGAATTTGGAGGTCGCCCCGTCGAAACGGTCATCTCGACACATTACCTCTCGCCCACGCCGAACTCTGCCCATCGGCCGTCTCGGCCCTCGCCGCCTCGGCACTGTCATCTCGTCCTTTTTCTTTTCTTTTTCCTTTCTTTCTCTTTTCCCTTCCTCCTTTCTCTTTCCTTTTCCTTTCTCTTCTTTTTCCTTCTTTCTTCTCTCCTTTCTTGCTCCATTTCTCTTTTCCTTCTCCTTTTTTCCCCTCTTCTTTTTCTTTCACTTTTTTCTTTTCTTTTTCTTCAAAATCTCTCCTTTCCCTCCTTTTCTCTTCTTCTCTTCTCTTTCTCTTTACTTTCTCCTCCTTCTTTCTCTTTTATTTCCTTTTTCTTTTTCATTCTCTTTTTTTTTCTCCTCTCTTTCATTTTCTTCCAGTTCTTTGAGACTGTTTACTCGATTCAATCACTTGATTTCCAATCCCAACTCCATATAATTAAATAAACCAATGTTAAAGTTTTTAGGTACAAAATCTAATTATAATAAAGGCTCGGAGAAACTGACGAGCAGTGAATTAAATAAAGACAGAAAAATACATTTAGCCCCGGGATTTATCGATTAATATCCACATCCGTGATGTTTCAGCATGTCGTGTTACAATACGGATTACAATACCATACCAATTTGCTAGCCTTACTATTGTCTCATCCTTGTCAATATCTATCGGTTTTTGTATGCACTCGTTGAATCAACAGGGCCTTTCTCAGTAGAGTAAGCACTATAGGGGACTAAGCAACCGTGAAACTCACACCAGGCCCCTGACAGTGACTCATCATTGGTGACACTCATGGGCACCGCCTCGGACGATTGCGTCAACTTATTTGCATAATGCTATCTGCGCTATAGCATAGCTCATTATGCATAGGCACGTCATTATGCAAACATAGCGGTTGCCTCATGCCCATTGCATTGGGGCCGTGTTTGCCCCTAGCTGCGAGTCTTGTAATATGCCCAACCCGGAGCTCAAACGTAGTGTGATGAATGAACGGTGAAAATCGTACCGGAATCGGCAGACAGCCATGGTCAATTCCCATTGATTGTTGTTCCCTGCTCACACGGTACAATTTGGGTTATCGATGTACCGGTGTGAAAGCCTATATAGTCCGGTGGAGCCAAAGTCGCGGCTCCATAGACGATAACGGAATAAAGCGTGAAACTATGTTGCGTAAAGAGTCAACGAATGCTTCCCTAGTGTTCACCATTGTCCCGGACTATGTTCCTGTCTTACACCGGTACATGTAGTTTTGGAGTTTGCATGTTGTATGTAGTAACAATAATACGGAGTCATTACCACTAAAATGTGAAGTTAATGTTATTTGTTTCAATATAAATTATTTTGTTATGTTTTTGTTTTTCCCCTATTGTTTGATGAACCGCTTCCACGTGTGGCCACTGTTGTTAAAGTGTAAACTGAACCAAACGTCAATAAATATATACTATTCTAAAGTGTATTACATAGGCCTATTTCACAAACTAGTATGACAAATATAATTCTATATACTGTCTTTCTTTCACTTTTCCAATAAAGCCCAGTTGGCCATCAAGGTAAGAGAATGCTAAATTGATTATCAAAAAAATGAACAACTTGTTTTTTCTTTATTTGTATATTTTCATTCTTAAAATCTTAAATTTAGCGTAATAGTTATTATAATGTTTCAAAACGACTGGTAAAATAGACTATCAATAGCCTAAAATGAACATAACGGGCCTAATATTGGTCCAATTGACGAGCTGAGTTGTTCCATTATTAGTGGGGTTCTACATAGATTTTATACTCCATAATTTTTTAGAGAGAGGCGACGGGTCCCTGAAGGAACCTCATCCAGTCTGAATTTTGTCTAAAAAATAATAACTATCTTTAGTTCAAAATAACAATTTTAAACATTTTTATTTAAATATTAAGATTCCTATCTTGGTTCTAAGAAATAGAAAATATATTGCGAAGTCACAACATGCATACCAAATAACCCCTCAACAGAACTTTGTACAATTATAATCCAATGTAAATAACACCATTGCCTTGGATTCGTTTAAAATTTTTAAATAGGAAAGTACCAGTTTACATGCTACTTTCAACCACTTTAAATTAGATCCTCTTGGATCAAAAATTTAGTACCTGTCTTCATCGACCTTTATTTTATCGTATGGCTCTGAAAATAGTTGATATTTAACGTTGGGTAACATTCCTGTCACACATAATTACTAGTAGTATAAAGAGTATGCCAATTAACCCAATTAAAGATATATTCCCCACACAAAACCTTTTTGAACAAGACCATTACATAAAATTAAAATAGCCCTAAAAACACGTGGATAGACGCAAAATACCCAAGATAAAAAATGCTACTTTTAAAACTACTATTACAAGACAATACTTATCAACATTAAAATAAGTATGATCAGATTCGTAATAAATGTTAGGTCCAATGTTAGGTTAGGCAACGAGAGATTTCATATACCGGTGTTGCTAAAATGAAAGCTGTGATTTTCACTGATGGTATTAACCTTTCCATAAAAATATCCCCCTCTGAAAGATTAATCTGAAATGATTGATTTTGTAAAATTCCTATTGGGCAAAGTAGTAAATTCAGTTATATATGTCTTTAAAACAAATCAAAATCACTTTTTCACTTTTAATATAATTTTTCTGTACCAAAATACAAGGTAGGAAATCGATTCCCTTTTTCATCTTTTACGAAATAGTACAGAAATATGGATGCCTTGAAAATCCCTGTTTGCCATTGGACCCCGTCAATATGGGCCCAGTCTAGCCAATCAGTATCCTTTTAATAAATGACTAAGTTCCATATGTGGGAAGCACTCTTCCAATTAACAAATATAAAGCATATCAAACATTAAGGTTTCATTTGATCAAAGTCGCAATTAAGATGTAAATTTACCATTTTCCATGTAAAAGCGCATATAAAGTGTAATGCTGATTACCCAATTATGAAATTTGCGATTCATAGAATTTATTTCAGCATTTAAGGTGGACATGAGAAAGAATAATGGCAGAAAATATTGATGTAGTGCTAGGAGTTACAGAAAAAGAGGGCAATTTGTCTTAACATAGCTAACATATTAACAAATATGGAGCCTGAAGTTGGAACTTGTTCAGGAAAAAAGGTGAAACATGGGTCTCTCTATATTTAAATTCACTTTTGGTAATGGTCCTAAGTGTAAATATAAATTGGGAATCATGTGGCATATATTATATATCCAACAGAAGAGTATTTCCGATGTCCATTTACTGGACGCATTTTGCCCATGCTGAAATTAATGTCGCTGCTCTTATTTGTGGATTCCCACATAAACATTTTTACAATGCGAAAAGTTATGAAAAACATTAGATGATTCCAATAGTTCTCTTAAATAAAACTTTACTTTTTAATTAGAAATTTCGAATATATTGTGAGCCGAAAAATAATTCTCAACCTTTTATTTCATATGGGGCTGTTTTTGATGGAACGCTTTACCTCGGTGCAAAACAAGGTTTTCGCTTTTTTTAAAGGATACCTCGTATATGTGACAATCTCTTGTCGCACCCTATACGTGATTTGGGTTAAATATATTAAAACAGCGATGAAAGGAGTACTAAATTATTAACCATTAATGCTGAAATAAACACAGAGTACATATACATATCATGATCATCATATTATTATTCAGACTCGCATATCAAAATACAGAAAGACAGCAAAGAGATATAAAGAGTAAACATTATACATAACACAAAATCAAATATAAAACCGACAATGGCGGTATGGACGGATTGCTTTTTCCCCCTAGGGTATGTGCAAAGCTCTGGGGCGTTGAATATAGGGTGGACATTGTGTATGTATAGTTATACTTGACGCAAGAAGGTGGAGACCAAAAAGTCCATAAGCCAGTCTGCCTGCATGGAAGGCACTTGAAGCTAAGTGGACTGTTGGACCAAACCTCAACAAAACTCCTTATCGGGCAGTTAGACGGTTGCCTAGGAGCTTATGAAAGGCATAGGTATAAACACTTTCAGTCTAGACTAAAATTAGATTGAGTTTGGCTACTCTTAACCCATCTTTTTTTGTCCCGCCGAACGAAGTTCGGGATGGGACTATAAAATGGGCTCCGTCCGTATGTCGTCCGGATGTCTGTTCGTCCGTGATAAAAAATGTTAACCTGGAACATTTGGATATCTTTTTTTCTGGATGCGCTAGAGTGGCCAAACTTTGGTATATGGTAGGAGGGGATACCCCCTACTCACCATGTAATTCATTCCCCCAGGGCCTCCCATGGGTCTGTCAGGGGTAGGGGAAAAAAAGGTCAAGGGAAAAAAGGTCAATATTGCACAGAAGAAAATGTCAAATTGTGTACAATTATCTGGGAGTTCTGTAAGGGCTAAGATGATGTAACTGGTGGAAAGAAGCAGTTGATGACGGTTCTCAACTGATTAGATTTTTTTGGGGTGTAAATATTTAATTAAGTATCTAATTTGCATAATTATGAAAATTTTGCCCGCAAGGCCTGGGTACAAGTTTTCTGGAGTTCTGTAACGTGGTATAATTGCTGGTGGAAGGAAGTGGGCGGAGAAGTTCTCGACCTTAGATTTTGGGCGTGTGAATTTTTTTAGTTCTGTTGTTACATGTGGGTTATTCTTTTGGGTTGCCAGCATGTTACATTCTTGGAAAATGTGAAAATACGTAAAAAATTCAATGTTTCCGCCGTTCCAGACCCTATGGGTCCCAAATTTAAATTGTGATACATGATTTTTTCAAAAATAGTGTTGCCACATAGAGTAAATTATCATATTTTTTACTAAATTTAGTGATTTTCAGGGATTTTTTGCAGCTGAATTTTAAGGATTTCTTGAGTCTTTTCTGAGTAACCCTTAATTTTTGGCGAGCTAGTGATGTCCAAAATTAAGGGTGGACTGGTGCAGTTTTAGGTGTCATTTTGTGATCGCGATATTCGGGGGGGACATATTTTATGCATCGCGTAAATCGCAAGTTCGCCTTGTTTTTTTTGTTTGGGGGTGGGAATGTTGACTTTTTTTGACATTTCTCACCCCTGTCAACCACTCAGGGGAGGACCCTGTGGAATGAATTACATGGTCAGTAGGGCTGTTCCCCTCCTACAATCTACTTAAGTTCATCTGGAAACAAAGTTATGGCAAAATGTTTACTTTTTTGTGAAATGTTTCTCTTTTTTACATGTCCCCACCCTGTCCGAGCCTAGGGGATGTCCCTGGGGGAATGGATTACATGTTAGTAGGGGGTTTTGCCCCTCCTACAACATACCTCAAGTTTGACTACTCTAGCGCATCTTGAAACGATTGCATCATATGCAGTAACCGTCAATTGGGATGGTTAGGAATGCATAGTTGTATTAAGTTTGGATTTGACCTCGCTTTGGCCTTGAGTGACCCCTGATGACCTTAACAATGACCTTTAACATTTTCGGCATCAACAAGCATCCCCGGCGCTACCAAGTTTCACTTGGATACACCAAAGTTTACCCCATTTGACTTCCCTTTGACCTTGAATGACTCCGGATAACCTTGTCTGACATTTGAAGGTGTTTGTCAGCAATCAACCCCACCGTCCAAGTTTCACGTCCATTGCCCCAGTGTTTACCCCATTTGACCTCTTATGACTGGAATGTCCCCTGATGACCTTGGCCTCACTAACAACAATCAAACTCAGTCTGTGGAAGAGCAAGGGGCACCCACCAAGTCGCAGAAACGTACGGCCCTCGTTCTCCAAGAAAAAGGCTTTTGACCTTAGTGACCTTAAATGACCTCTAATTACCTATCTCGTGACCTTGAAACTTTTCGGCATCAAGAATTGACCCCACCCTCCAGGTTTAATGTCCATACACCAACGTTACCCCATTTGATCTTGAATGACCCCTGATGATCTTGTCAATGACCTTTAAAATTTTGGCATCAACAATTACCCCACCCACCAAGTTTCATCTGGATACACAAAGTTTACCCCCTTTTGGCCTCCTTTGACCTTGCATGACCACTGATGACCTTGTTGCGCTCTTAAGATTTTTGGCATCAAACAATCAATCCCACCCAGAAAGTTTCATGGCCATACACCAATGTTTGCCCCACTTTTACCTCCTTGACCTTGAATGACCCATAATGACCTTGCCATGACTTTAAAATTTTTGTTGTCAAAAATCGACCCCACCCGCCAAATTTCATGTCAATACACCAATGTGTACTCCATTTGCCTCATTTGATCTTGAATGACCCCTGATGACCTTTGATCCCCTACCCAATACACCCTCGGTCTTCGGATGGTTAAGGGGCACCCACCCAACACCATGTTTCAGGAATGTGCCGACCCCAGTCTCCAGAAAAAGAAACCAAACATTTCACCTCCTGTGACCTTGAATGACCCCTAATGACCTTGTCGTGACCTTCAAAATATCGGCATCAAAAATCGATACCACCCTCCAAAGTTTCATGTCATAACACCCAAGGGTTACCCCATTTGACCTCATTTGACTTTTGAATGACCCCTATATGACCTTTGACCACTAACCAATACAACTCGGTCTTCGGTGTTAAGGGGCATTCACCCACCAAGTTTTCGGAACGTGCGACCCTTGGTCTCGAGAAAATCGAATGCGATCAGACAGACAGACACACTGACAGACAGACAGACAGACCAAGGAAAATAGATGATGATATTGACCTTATTGCGTAAACTGTGACATCAAGAATCCCATAAAAAAAACATAGCGGTGAAAAGTATCGTGGCCAGCAGGAGTGCTTCCCCACATGGGAAGATTTTTACCCGGGTTTCTTACGGCTAAATGGGCAACCCAGTGTGATACTCAGGTGTGGCATTTCATTAAAATACATGTGCTTGTACTCGACCTTGTTAGCTCCGCACACATGGCTGTGTTGTGGGTAAAATAATTGAGGGACACCATGAGCCAAAATATTGCAAACGGTCAACGAGGTGGGGGGGGGGGGAACACGTTCAGACTTGAAGCTACCTGGGCAAAGTTGCCGCAGCAGCAATGTCCTTTGTATCGAAAATAGCCAAAAAAGAACTATTAATAAACAACCAGATAATGGTTTATCAGATACACCAAAATATTCCCTCAAAAATCACCCTCCAAAATTATAACCATTATACATAACTAAATTTATAAAATTTCCGTTCGAAACCACCAACAAAACCCAACTTTTCATCAGCATATACCGAAAACACTATGCATAATTAGTACAAATAATGCCATAATGGAAAAAAAAAGGGCTTGTCTTCTGCAAAGGACGATACCACGGTACCAAATTTGCTAGTACAGACTTAATATTTTTGAAGTTTTGCTTCACAAAAAGTAAGCAAATTTCTGGGTCTCTTTCTTCGATTTTGCTGGAAAACTTCTCTGTGAGACTTGGTGCAAAGAGTTATTAAATAACTGTAGAAGTTTGATCTCAGGTTAAACTTCTTTTGTGTCATCCCGGGTTGTTACACCTAAATCTATCAGTTCAAATGTAACCCTGTTCACTCAACCGACAATGTAACTGACATGTGAAGGTCCCAACTAATAAAGCACAAGCTATTTTGTTTACCACTGTTAAGACCAAGGGAGTGAGTGAGTAGTGTCAGCAAAGTCGAAAATCCACAGACCACTACAAGCATGCTAACCTCTAGAGACCAAATTTTCCATTTTACAGAAAAGAGAAACAAAAATGCCACTCATTGGCATTTATAATTTAATACACAGCATTTTTAGGCAAGGTTTATGATAGAAAACTAATAAAGGTTCCTGGAATGAACCAAATTTGAGCTTGCTTTTAGAAAAATGGAAACAAACACAGAATTAAATATTTGTAAAACAGAAACTTTGGTCTCTACCCTAGACTATATGAAATTCTGGGACACATTTAATTTTGATTTATCCTAAAGAAAACTTCAGAGTTAACACGTACAGATTATTATTTATTGACCAATTTTAAGAATCATGTATGTCATCCAACTGTGGGTCCTTTAGCCAATTTCAATTTAATACAGTCCAACAACCGTATCAATGGGCAAACAATTACATTTCTGTGGCAGATTTACAACTTTGGTTGCTAGTTTGGACTACTGTAAAAGTGGAAATTTTCGACGCTACATTAATTTTCGCGCTTTTCGCGCTATCTGAGCTAGCGGGGAATTAAAAAACCGCGCAAAAATGTTTATTGTGTGTGTAGGTCTATGTAGGATACCTGAAGAGCGAATTTTAAAACAAGCAAAAATGTTAAAAATCGCTGAAACAGCGAAAAATTACACACCGAAAATTTATCACTTTACAGTAACCAGTAATGGGTTCAATTGCCAGTCCATTAATTAACATTCTATAACTTCCACAGGGGACCTTCAAACTTAGCATGAACAGGTTTGACCTCAGTCCTGGTAAGCCCTTGGTACCCCATCGCCCCTTTGGTACGTGTGACCCCCCTCCGCAAGCACCGTCAGTGTCACGGGCCCTGAGACGGAGGTGTGTGATCCGAAGCGACAGGGGGGACGGCCAAAAGACAACCCTGCTAGAACCGGTTAATAATTGCACACATAAAGCAATGGCATTCAGTAAGAAAGACGACAAGCGCGTGGCATCAATTGATGTCCAAAACTTGACAAAAAAGACACAAAAGTACCACAAACTGAATTCCGTCACTGAAAATTTAAACAAGGCGGGTTCTCGAACCCAAGTGTCGCCTGGTTGCGCGATACTTGCTTTATGATGAAGTTTGGCAACTGATGATTAGAACTAGAAGAGAAAAATGTTTTTTTGATGAGAACAGTGTATACAAAATACCGAGTTTGAAGTAAATCGGGCATAGTGTTTTAGCCAGCAGCGCAGTTTAAAAAAGTGTGACCGAAATGTATGAAAAAATACATCACGGCTGTTGGACCGCTAGTGTCATCTGCCATTGTGGTTTGTGAATGGAGGTAAAGGTGAATGAGGTGGTCACCAAGGTACATGGGCACAAGTCATTGAGATCACAAGGTCACATGGGATCACAAAGGTGACCATGGGGCCACCAAGGTGACATGGGGCACCAAGGTGACATGAAGTAACCAAGGTCACCAGAGGTCACATGGGGTCACAGAGTCACATGGGGTCACCAAAAGGTCAACATGGGGTCACAAAGGTGCATAGGAGAACAAAGGTCAATGGGTCACAAAGGTCACCATTGTGGCTCACCAAGTTCACATTGGGGTCACAAAGGTCACATGGGGTCACAAAGGTCACACGGGGTCACCAAGGTACATGGGTCAGAGGTCGCATAGGGTCACAAACGGTCTCACATGGGGTAGCCAAGGTCACACGGGGTCGCCAAAGGCACATGGTCACAAGGGTCACACGGGGTCACCAAGGTCACACGGAGGCATAAAGGTCACAGAAGGCACAGGGTCACAAAGGTCGCATAGGCTCACAAGGGTCACATGGGGTCACAAAGGTCGCATAGGGTCGCAACAAGGGGGGGGGTCAAGGGGTCACAATGTCACTGGGGCACTGAGGTCAAATAGGGTCACATGGGGTCACTAAAGGGTCACATGGGGTCCAAGGACACTCCACCCCGCGCCGCGCCACCCCACCCCACCCTCCCCATTGCACCCCACCCTTCTCTTAGCCACCCCATGCTTCCCCCTCCCCAGCATCACACCTTCCCCCTCCCCAGCATCACACCTTCCCCCTCCCTGACACACCCACCCCTCCCTGACACACCCAACCCCCTCCCCGTCGCATCCCACCCGGGACCGTTCCCAGCACACGACTTGTGCAATAGCTAAATGTGACGTGAGGTCACCAGTCACATGAGGTCAAAGCGGTCACCGAAGTAACCAATGGTCACAAGAAGTCACAGGGTCACACAGGTCACCTGCCCCTCCCGACGCACCCACACACCCCATCCCCGACCACACCCTTACCGTGACGCCAACACCCCGACCCCAACACCAGCATGCCCCCAACCCCGACCCCTCCCGACACACCCCACCCCTCCATGACGCAACCCCACACCCCTCCCTGACGCACCCCACCTCGCCACTTACCACCCTCACCCTTCCCCACCCCTCCTCCAACACTTCCCTCCCATATGATTCACACACAAACAGTATGGTATAGTAGTTTTTTTCATGTAGCGAATAGGAATGTTGAATATCCGATTGTATGTACCATTTTTAGCGATACAGCAATTATGCATATTTAATTAGCTAGTTTGCATACCTAAGCCGCATGTATCAGGAACTTTCAAATGGCAAAGTAGATGCGCACCATAATGGGTTTTCATGCAGTGAAGAATTTGGCATATCCGATGTTTACACTGTTTCAAAAAATATAGCGATACGCTAACTTTTGCATATCAATTAGCTCATTTGCATATGTAATTCGCCCGAAATATGCACAACATCAAATCAGGTCGAGAACTCTTTAACCCGCTTCCTTCCACCAAGTTACATTATTATACGCCTTACGGAACTCCAGAAAACTTGAACACAGCCTTGCAGGGAGGAAAGGGTTGTCATTTGACCAGCCAAAATAAGCTAATAATATTCATGACAATCGGCAAATATAATGAGCCAAAAGTACACATAATAAAGTTTTGGCACTCCACTTTCTACATACCAAGGTGAGTAAATAGGGATTAGCTTTAGCCAGCAGAGCATTTCAAAAAAGGTTAAACCGAAATGTCTGAAAAATATGCAAATAAGCTAATTAAAATTCATGAATATGCAACATAATGCAGCCAAAAGCTACACATAATACTGCGGCACCTCACTTATCATCCTATCAAGTTTGAAGTAAAGCGGGGATAGCATTTAGCCCCAAGAGCATTTTAAAAAAGGTTAAACCGAGTCATAAGGCACGGACGGACGGACACACGGACACACAGAAATTTGGACTAGTATGTGCCTCCATGATTGAACATTGTTCAGGGCGACCAAAATCAAGCCCAACACGAAATTCCCCCCGATATCTGACTCCCACTAGGCAGCTTTCCGTCAGAAATGCCAATAAAAACGCCCCGACTAGTAGAGAAAATAAGAAACGCCTGCTCTTGATCGCCAATAACCATCAATTCTATGAATTGAGCGGGTTAAAAAAAGTTATGGCAACATGGGTACCTTTTGTGAATTGTTGACCCTTTTTGACATTTCCCCACCCCCTGACAGACCAAGTGAAGGACCCTGGGGGAATGAGTTACATGCGTTAGTAGGGGCTTGTGCCCTTCTACAATATATCTAAGTTTAGGTACTCTGGCCTGATATGGAAAAAACCAGTCATGGAAAATGTTACCCTTTTTTGGTGAAATGTTGACCTTTTTTGACCATTTCCCCACCCCCTGTCAGGACCCCAGGAGGAGGACCCTGGGGGAGAATGGATACATGGTTAGAGGGGCTTGGCCATCCTCAATATATCTAAGTTTGGTACTCTAGCTCATCTTGAAAAAAAGTTATGGCAAAAATGTGTTACCTTTTTGGTGAACTGTTGGACCTTTTTTGACCATTTCCCCACCCCCCTGTAGACCCAGGGGAGGACCTGGGGGAATGGATTACATGGTTAGTAGGGGCTTGTGACATCCTACAATATATCTAAGTTTGGGTACTCTAGCTCAATCCTTGAAAAAAAAGTATGGCCAAATGTGTACCTTTTTGGTGTGAAAGTTGACCTTTTTTGAAATTTCCCCACCCCCTGGTCAGACCCAGGGGAGGACCATGGGGGAATGGAGTACATAGTTAGTAAAGGCTGTTGGCCCCCCCACAATATATCAAAGTTTGGGTACTCTAGACCAATCTCGAAAAAAAGGTATGGCATAATGTTTACCTTTTTTTGTTCCAGACCACACACACATACATCTCTTAGATAACATGCATAAGTACATCCAGACACTTGCCATTTCATATTCATATGCCGGATTTTGCTACGCAATCCGTCCAAAAAATGATCACTTGCACGATTTACCAGATATAAAAGGGAATTTGGGATATGGAGTAAACGTCCAAAAGAGAGTACAAAGGGATTAGCCCCAAACGGCACCAAGAACAAATACAAATCATTTGGGGCTCAATTTTAAAAATCAAATCAAAAGAACGGTAAAATTGGAGTCAATTACACTCCCGTTTATTAAAATTGAATTATATACAGGAAATTGAAACTTTAAACTAAAATCGAACGATTGCAAATGAACAAGGGAAAGTAGGCTCTTCTTATAAATGTAAAACGGGGTGTGGAAGTCACTCTGAAAGAGGTTGGGGTTAACGACGACCCATCCCAAATTAGAGTGAAAAATTCACCGGGTTTGGAGTGATTTCGAGAGTGAATTTTTCATTCTAAATTAGGAGGGTTACTCAGACAGCTCCTTTAGAGGACTTTCACTCTTGTTTACATTAGAGTTGACAAATCCGAACTTTTAAAACAAAGGAACACCTATAAAATATCCCACACTTACCCATCATAAGTGTTTGATAATTGCACGTGGGATTTTGCAATTACAAGGCGACAGTTTGTTACTTGTCATGCATGTAGGTTCTTCTTATCGTGTCCAACACACTGTGGTTCTCATGGGTAAAGTCTGGCTGCTTTAATGTGAAAACTTGGTATTTTAAAAATTGGCCACAATGGAAAAGTTACACTCTATATATTATTACGCACAAAAGGCAATTAAATACATTTGGTCTCAGTCCTCATTCCAATACCGGATAGAACCCTATTGAGCACCCGAAAACCCAGAAATTTCCCGGGCCCGATTCCCACCCTTCCCGAAATTAAAGACTGTCATGTTGTAATGTTTATTTACATCCTGAAAAAATGTCTGATGGTGGTTTAAGATATCCACTCTTATTAACCGGCTTGATAAGACCTTATGTTGTGATCCACTTTGAAAATTCATTTTTTTTCACAAAATTTGCATGGGCAATGCATATGAGGAACGAATATAAAAGGGGGTCCTCGCAAGAGCAGGGGGACATCCGTACATCATACTCCAATTTACAACCTGATATATCGTATTTTCTTCCATCAAATGTGTTTTAAAGAGATAATTTCGACTTGCGAGACGCTTTACAAACTTGAGGATATGAATTTTCTGCGCACACTTCATGCTTTATTCAAATGAAAGTTCGACTCGTTTTTTGTTTTACATCAGAGCCATTCTAATCCATTTCCCCATTATAGCATCAAAATTGTTGCATTTAACTTCTTTTAAGAACCATAATTCTAATCTGTAAGAGACACGAGGACTTTTATCCGATTTGTTGGAAAATGTATCATGGCTCGCCAATGTGTTGAATACACTCTCCAAATTTTTAGAATAAATGGAGGACAAATCTAAATTTTGAATTACATTTTTGTAATTATTAGAGTTATATTTCAATATATTTTGTGATTTTATAATTTAAATCTAAACTTGCCATTTGTACCTGATATCAATTGATTATTAATTTAACGAGACATAAACATCTTGTTTGCTGTTTACTTAGGTATCTGTTAGTATTACTGTCCCAACGAAGGTTTAACAAATGTTTATATACTAGGAGCAAAATCTATCACTTACCTTGTCGGGAATCGAACCTGTCCTTCTGAGTGAGTCCTATGTAGTACCCACTAATGCCACGGGTGACTTACCTACCTTGTAAGTTATTTTAAATTATAAAACATCCGTTTTGTTATTCTTCTTTTGCTAAAGCAAACTTCAATATATTTGGTGTATAACAAAGATGTTATTATGTTTTTGTTTGCTGTTTATTTTTTAGTATTTTAGTGTTCCTGCTGTTAGACATGCAATATATACACGTGCATAATGATTATTTTATCAAATGTTTGACTAACATAAAAATGTTTGCCTAAAATCATAAAAATGTTGCCTAACATCATAACAAATGTTGCCTAATACATAAAATGTTTGCCTACCATCATAAAAATGTTTTCCTAACTTTTTCAACTGAAGGTTTTTTTAATAAACATTTTCACAATGTTTGGCAAAAACTTTTGAAAACATATCTTTATCAAAAGTTATTTTAAAACAGGTTCATAAGGTGATATCCACACAATGTACGGGTTCAATGTTTTTAAAACAATATCATAACATATTTGATAACAAAATTACAAAATGTTTCAAAACCTCAGATAAAACAACATCTTGGACACACTTTTTAAAGGGTTTGACAACAGGAAATAAATGTCAGCCAGAAATCATTTCAGCAATCTTAAAAACATTTACTGTATCTAAGAGTAATAAAATGTTATGATAAATCTCTATAACAAAAGCTTACGTTATTTTGTTAGATTGTAGTAATGTTTTGAGAAATGTGTCTTTAATGTTTGATAAAAAGTTACAAATTATTGGCCAATGTGTTTTCGAAAATACATGTAAGCAAACATTTGTAAACATCGTAAAAAAAAATTGTAAAATGTTTTGATAATGTTTCACAACATTATCAAACAATGTTTAGTTAAAATATTAATCCACCTTGAAAAATGTTATGAAAAGTTGTGTTTTGCCTGGGAAAGGTATTCTATCAAGATGAAATATTTATAGCCTTAAATCGGGCAATCCCCCTTTAAAAGACACTACGCAGACACATTAAATGACTCGACTGAGAGCAATAGGTTAGGCATGGTATTGGGATATTGCTAGTGAACATAAAACAAAAATGAGGGTCTATAGGATCACGAAATATTAACGAGGCTTAGTTAAAAGAACAAACAAAAAGCAAAAGGAAAAAACACAGACACAAAAAAAACACCCGAAGTTAAGCTTACAAGAAACACTAAGCTGATTTGGTCGTGGGCCGAGGATGGCGGTGGGCCCCGACTGGTTGACAGTGCGGCAGACGGTGGAAGCTTGTATTCTGGGAAGACCGTTGGCAATGGGCCGAGATGGCGATGGGCCGAGATGGCGATGGGCCGAGATGGCGATGGGCTGAGGGGATCGTACCGCCCCGTCTGCAATTCCCATTTGAATCATTTTACTCAAACTGTTCAAGACTCAGAATGATGTAGTGTAGCATTTACATACATGACAAAGTTCTTATAGGAAGACATATAGAATTAGTTGTAATCTTGAAAATTTAACTGAAATTCTAATACGTAAAGACAGGTGCCTCGTCGTCCATTGTCCCGTTGCCAGGTTTCGACCTAGTATACGTCTCTTAGATATGGTGACACATACGCCATACAATGGTGTTGTGTAATACCATAAAGGAACTAGGGCTAAATGTTTTTAGAGATAAATAGAAGCAATTGGAAAATATTGACATTTCCATAGTTATTTTTATCATCTCGCAATATCATTCTCTACATAGAAACGAAAGAATCTTTTTGAGCAGATGTGTGTTTGTGTGTGTTTTGGTTTTAATTTAGTAAAATTAAACTAGATTGACTATGACTCTCATTTAAAACACAAGACATTTGTGAAACCAGTGCAGTTGATGCAAAAGATGTATGGTCAAACTCCAATCCCAATCAAACATGTCATGATGTCTGTAATGGTAGATGTGTTCAAAAGAAGCTCGGTGCAACGATCAAGGTTCGGCTCAGTAAAGCTAAGGAAAGGGGTCTGTGTCTAAGGTAGGGGATGAAATCTAATACAAATACAACGTGGTTTCCAGAAAACTTTTGGATGAATTATTCTGCCAACAATGTACTGTACTCTGCTACTGTAAGGACTGTGTAGTGTAGTGTAGAGCCTGAGCTAACTCATGCTGTCTTATAATTATAATAAAGAAAAATATTAACAAATTAACAAAAATATTTAATATTTAACTTATTTTGGCAATATATAAAAAAATCAGGAATCAGAGAAAGGCAGTAGTGAAAAAATCTTTTGAATATCACTTCCTTTCTCGAAGGGAATTGTACTCAAACTTGGCAGATGGTTTGTTTTCTGGGATACTACGACTCACGTCGGCAACCGTTACGGTGCCGTGCTCGCGACCAATGGCCACATAAGATCACCATTAGGGAAGATTTAGTAGTTGCACAAGTCGAATTGGCAAGCGTTAAGAAAACCGCATGTTAATTTAAGTGGTGGCAGAATACTAAATTCATCCCACCATTAGTAGCCAAGTGGTCGTAACGCACCTGCTTCATACATGCGGTCGCCCATTTTGCATGCTAGCGGAAATCAGGCACCCGCCGAGTTGTGCGCCGTCTTACCTCATTCACGGTGAAATTTGGCAGCAGACGACAAGGAATACGTTTTAGACAGCGGCGGCAGCTATTCGAAAATTCAAGTAGTGTTAACTTTGCGATATTCTTGAAGTTTGTTAGTCTATCATTAAAACCTGCTGTTTTAATATGTAGTGTAAACATTATTCTACACAGATTGAGAAGAGACTTGCACATGGTCGATCCGAAGGTTTTCTATTAAAATCGGAGGGTTGAAAGTGAATCGATTTCTGTGTCGAGACGACGATGGCCGAAAAAGGACTAGCCTTGCAATGAATCGCCAGTTTTATTTCTTCGAAATGTGTGAAATTAGTCCGAGACGAATGGTATTCGGATGGTATTCCAATAGAGGTACATTATTTACCATTATATGTGCATGATCGGCTTCAAAACCAATCCTACTGGTCATCCACAACGTTTTTGGGGTGTCTTCCATGCGATGTGCTGTACGGTTTTAAATAAAAATGGACGTCGGGTGCTTTACCTCGTGTGAAATTGTGGCACCAGGACGTTCACACGACCGAACCGCCCGGTTGGGCCGGAAAAGTGAGTTTTAGGTGCAGAATAACATGCTTGGCACAAGTGATTTCACGATGTCGATTGAACCAAAATATGACGTCATCTGATATATGAGCTATATATTAGCGATCATTCACCAGAATATTTAGGGACAATGATTTTCTAAAGCGAAAGAAAATGTTTAAGTTGTCTCATTGGCATGAAACAGGTTGAACAAAAAAGTCAGAGGAGTTTTTATGGCCTATAGGCTATTATAAATTATTAAAAAAGGGTTTGGTGTGTGTTGGGTGTATGTGTGTACATTATATCGGAGGGTGTGTGATGTAGTGTGTATGTTATATGGGTCGTGTTGTGGGTGTGTAAGTAATAATAAATATCCGGAGGCCTAACAAAATCACTGTGTAGGTTCTTTCCCATCAAAAACTGAGATGGACTATTTTAATAGAGGGCCGGACCTTCCCTCCCGCCAAAAAAAATGTCAGTACTATAAATTTCGAGAAACTTCGGAAAAGAAACACTATTAACACCTTTTACCCCCACCCCTCTTTCAGACCTGCCCAGCTAGACCCAGCTAGCCCTTTCACTGCGGTTTGTTAGTCCCGTGTACTTCTAGATTTGGCTGCAGTTGGATGCAGAGAAAACCCTTGACAATATCTCAACCACCTATTGTTTACCACCTTATTTTTTCATTTGCTTTTTGGTGCTGTTGTATAAAATAAAAAATGTAGCGGTAGATATAAAAGTTGACCGTTATATCGAAGGAAAATTGGGCGACAATACGCATTTTAATTTAACTGCTTGGTGGGTGGGACAGGCAGAAGAAGATCTGATCACTACCCGGCCCCCTCACATCAAGTGGGCAGGCGGGAAACCATTGGGGGCCGAGGGGGAGTGATCAAGAGAATTTATTGCGTGGAAAGCTTCCACTTGCCTGCGCAATGATCACATTTGCATATACAGTCTAGCTGGGCTTCCTTGCGATATGGTTGTCTCACCCACTGAGGCCATATAAGCCGAAACCCAGGCACAGGGCACCAGCGCAATTTACAGCATACTGTTGGTATAGTGTTACCCACAAGCCCATGAAAGCCGTTTTATGGAAAATTACCCGAAAATTAACACTTCGTTGATTTCCCCAAGGGATAAGGAATATAAAATGATCCTAGACTTCCAGGACCATCGTCGCATTTGTTTGTTGAGATAGTTAGCAATGCAAAGATCATAATAAATATTTCCTTTTCCCAAAATGGCGTCACGATCGCATTGCCACGGGGTCCGCTTGGTGGGTAGTTGCTAAGACACGTGGGACCTTTTTAACACAGTAGTAATGCACAACACTCCGAAGTTCTAATATTGTTTGCACAATGGGAACTTTGACCCGGCGAGTCGAGAAAAGAAACATTATACGTGCTCAAGGGTCCGAACACTTGTTCGTTTTGTTATTTGTTACCAGCGAAAATTGGCATTGTCCGCCGATTTATTATACACTGGGAGAGCCCAGAGGGCTTGTTTCACATGGCACATCGATACACATTTTGTGACATGCAGTAGGTGAAAATTATACCGTTTTTGCAACTCGCACTCCAAATGCAATGGGTGGGGTGGTAGCAAACACTTCTGTTTCATGTTTTTACTGGCGGCAACTTTGTGGTAGGTGGTAGAGGCTGCTTTTCCAAATCTTTTCTTTCAAAAAATTTCACTATTTCTAATCTGAGGAGATGTGGTGAATGTCATATTAAAGGGTAGTAATAATCTATAAAGGGAACACCAATTGTTATTTTATGAAAGTAATTTTGAAAGTGTGATTTATTATAGCACAGCCATGAACGCGACACCAATTTTTGTTTCATGCCTGCGACCCAATGCGGAAACGATTTCAGCTTCGAAGTGACACTTCTAGGGTGAAATAAACTCCCCCAAATCGATAATGTATGTTTTAAAAGAGCCCCCTAATGCCTTACCTGTTAGAGGTGATGAAAGTGCAAAAAAATTGTAGATTTTCAGCTTTCACTTCAGGTGTGAAAAATTACAAATTTCCGACATCCTTGACCGATTTCGTACTGCAAAAGTCGCAACACCGATACAAAACAGTTGCGTCATATTTGACCTTTTAAACCTAGTTAATAGATCATATAAACCCCATTATGCATTTTTTGTTACGTAGTTGTTTTACCCACAAAACTATGCGCGTTAGCAGTACAAATATGCATCGGTTTATGCAAACGTGAAAAAACGAGGTCCGGAAATTACTCTAAAAAATCAACGTTAACCATCATCTTAGTAAATGGAAATAAACGACAGATTTAAGATTTTCATATTATCTGAGTGATAGTGTGCATCATTTGACCGCGGCAAGGAATGGGACAATAAAGAAATAAGGTGCAGAAAATCGCAGCTCAGCTACGTTTGGTGGTATTTTGTGTGTCAAGACCGCATTGGAAATGTTCCAATCTTGCAAGTCGGCCAACAAAGCTACTAGGTAGTAGTTTCGGCACCGCAACCCTAATTTGTATCCCCATAGGTCTACATAGGGTTGCGGGCAACATGGGATCACGGCGGAAAAAGCTTATGTACTTTTCCAGAAGCAATTATGCCTGCAGACGTTGGTACAATATGCCCCCACATATGCCCATTGCTAGTAATACGAGATTAAATGTAACTAGGCCACTTTGGGGTCTTTAATATCAATGCGATTACTCACGTTTGAAAGGAAAACAAACTCGGGCACTTTTCATCGGCTTCTATCCAGGATCTATGCAGCAGCGGCCATGGTTACATTCTCACGAACGGTATTTATAAAAGACGCTCCATGGCCAGGACCTGTGGACGAGGGTCAGGTCATTGGCGTATCGGCTGTGACAGGCCGCCGATCCCACGTGTTCACTTTCACGTTCGTTAAACATGCTCTTTTTGGAGCTTAGGTGATTGCGAATATTGCAGATACACAGGGAAATCATGATGAAACGGTCACCACTCAACTCGCTGGGATCGCTGTCTAAGACAATGTCATCACAGGTTTAGCAGTCTAGCTCAGACGGTGTATCATTTGTACACTAGAAGCAGTGAATTCTCAGTAAAAGGATTTCATTAATCGAGTCTTACGTTAAAGACTTAAGAATTAGAAGAATGTGTACTCTAATGTTCAATTCTGTTGAAAAAAAAAATGTATTTCCAAATGGCGCGCCTGGGGGGTAGCGCCATTCGCTGTGCCAACGTGCCCGGATGTAACAACAATACGAATTGCATATGCGCAACATTCAATGCAAATTTTGACAGCAAAATCCCGGATGGTAAAACGAAAGCAGCAGACCAAGTGATCAACTGAGACTGCAGCCGAGAAGTGTCGCGTACCTTTGGGTAAGTATTTCTGCATTTTCGGCATGTTACCAACAATTCGACATAGCTACTATTCATAGAATTGCTACATTGGCTTTACTACTGTCGATGGAGACGTTTAGGAAAACTGTAAGTACGTTCTAAAGGAATTTGAAGAGCAATAAGTTGAGGTCTATTGGGTGCCGTTCAGAAAAATCGGTCGTAAAGGGTACTGGATCAACCCCTAACTAGGTAGGAACGATCAGCAAAAAAATAGAAAGTTATCAAAAAATTCAAAATGATGTGGTGATTAAAGAATATATGAATTTGTAGTAGAGGAGAGGTATTGCTTACGTAACTAGGACTAGAATAACAAAGTTAGAGTAAAAAAATGTGTCCTTGTAAACGGACTTCTTTTGATAGTCAACAGGATGAGGTCCAAAACTTACCACAGCTGGCATGCACTGAATTGGCTCATGAAAAGCTGGGCTGTGTGGTTTTGTTTTTGCATGGATGAGTGAACAGGATACAATGACAAGGATTTGCAACACCACTGGTGGACATTGAGCAGGAAACAGAAGCACAATAGGGCCCTTGAAGGAAGGATAATTATATTGAAGGACTTTTGGTTGCCCTCCAGATCATCCCATGCAAGAATTAAATGCATGCACCTGGTTCACCTGAACATTCATCTATTTCTACAGGTGATTCCGTTGTTTCTCTGCATGCTTGGGTTGGTCTGGAGGCAGGTCTGGCCAAGTAACCTTTTGACATGCGTGCAAGCGCCCTATAACTAACCTCCCACAAATGCACATGTCACAGATTGAACCCAATATGGGTGTTAAATGGAATTTATAGATTATTGAACGCCATCCATCCATCCATCCATCATTCAATCACCATCCCCCCATAGGAAGGTTGGCTCCTCGCAAACAAATTTAGACCAATCTATTCCATCTAGGCTTCCAATCTTGCCTTGTGGAAGGGGTGCCCAAAATGATGTCATCTTCCCATCTCTTCCTTGGTATTCCCTGTCTCTTTGTGCCTGCGACAGTTTCCATAAAAATGCGTTGGGTAGGCGGATGTGGTTCATGCTGCACAATGTGACCAAACCGATGTCAGCTGCGGAGGCAGGTAGGAGTAGGACCTTTTTGGTTGAAAGTGGCCAGGAGGAAAAGATTTCTTGGACCGAACTTCATATTCCGGATTTATCCTTCCAGCTGATATAAGGATTTTTCTGTACATCGCATCTCAAATATGCTTCCAACGTCTTCATGTCATTCTTTTTGAGGGTCCAGATTTTCAGAGCCAACAGAGTACGAAGAAGCACTGTGTGGACTAGTGAATTAACAAGTCGGAATTTGGTGGA
Source organism: Ophioderma brevispina (assembly GCA_023653785.1). NCBI lineage: Eukaryota > Metazoa > Echinodermata > Ophiuroidea > Amphilepidida > Ophiodermatidae > Ophioderma > Ophioderma brevispina. Next base: position 13,654 of record JAMKCH010031860.1, on the reverse strand, counting down.
GAGTGAGTTGTCTTTATCCACTAGACTTCTGTAATTTCCCTAGTGCTGGTGATGCCACTAATAATCTGCTTTTGATTGTCTGGGGAGTCGTTTGATGGTGTTAGCGTTACTTCCAAGACTTAATCTGTTTTAACCCGATCAAGTGGTGAACCATCAAGCTGGATCTTTATTGGGAGCTGGTCATCACGAGAGAATACCATAGCTTTTGTTATAGGTATACTGATCTCCAGCCCATATTTCTTGCTAGCATGATGCACATGCTCAATCAAGGTTTGCCGATAGTCCTCTGAGGTCAGCAATGAGAGTATATAGTCAGCAAAACGGAGGTCTTAATTTGAAGCCCATCCACGTTTAGCCAAGTTTTTACAGTTCCAAAGGTTCTGTAGAGTAATCGAGAAATAGGTTGAAGAGGTCTAGTGATAGAAGACATCCCTGGTGCACGCCAGTAAGTAGTAGTTTCGGTACCGCAACCCTAATTGTATCCCCATAGGTCTACATTGGGTTGCGGGCAATATGGGATCCCGGCGAAAAAGCTTATGTACATTTCCAGAAGCAATTATGCATGCAGACGTTTGGTCACACATATGCCCCATTGATTAGTACTACAGAGATTAATGTTAACTAAGGCACTTTGGGGTCTTTAATATCAATGCGATTACTCACGTTTGAAGGAAGAACTCGGCAATTTTCATCGGCTTCTATCCAGGATTCTATCGCAGCAGCGGCCATGTGTTTACATCTCACGAGGGTATCTATAAACAGACGCTCCATTGGCCACTGACCTGTGGAGAGGTCAGGTCATATGGCGTATCGGCTGTGACAGGCGGCCGATCCCCGTGTTCAATTTTCATGTTCGTTCAACATGCTCTTTTTGGAGCTTAGGTGGTTGCGAATATTGCAGACTACACAGCAGGGACATCATGATGAAACGGTCACCAATCAACTCGCTGGGACGCTGTGCTAAGACAATGACATCACAGGTTTAGCAGTCTAGCTCAGACGTGTAAATCATTCTGTACACGAGACGCAGTGAATTTCATCAGTAAAAGATTTTCATTAATCGAGTCTTACGTTAAGACTTAAAAGAATTTAGAATAATGTGTACTCTAATTGTTCAAATTTCTGTTTTGAAAAAAAAAAAATGTATTTCCAATGGCGGCGCCTGGGTAGCGCCACTTCACTGTGCCAACGTGCCTGGATGTAACAACAATACGATTTGCATATGCGCAACATTCAAATGCAAATTTTGACAGCAAAATCCCGGATGGTAAACGAAAGCAGCAGCGACCACATTGATCAACGTGAGACTGCAGCCGAGTGTCGGTACCTTGGGTAAGTATTTCATGCATTTTCGGCATGTTACCCTAACAATTCGACATAGTTACTATTCATAGAATTGCTACTTTGGCTTTACTACTGTCGCTGGAGACGTTTAGGAAACTGTAAGTACGTTCTAAAAAGGAATTTTGAAGAGCACATAAGTTGGTCTATTGTTCCCGTTCAGAAAAATCGGCTTCGTAAAGGGTACTTGATCAACCACTACTAGGTAGGAACGATCAGAAAAAAATAGAAATTTATCAACAAAATTCAAAATGATGTTGGTATTAAAGAATATATAATTTGTAGTAGTAGGAGAGGTTGCTTACTTAACTAGGACTAGAAATAACAAAGTTATAGTAAAAAATGTGTCCTTAAACTGACTTCTTTTGAAGCACAGGATGAGGTCCAAAACTTACCACCAGCTGGCAACTGCACTGAATTGGGCTCACTGAAAGCTGGGCTGTGTGTTTTGCATGGATGAGTGAACAGGGAATACAATGACAAGGATTTGGCAACACAATGGTGGCATGATCAGTGAACAGAGCACAATAGGGCCCTTGCACGGAAGATAAATTATATTGAATGGATTTTTGTTTGCCCTCCAGATCATCCAATGCCAAGAATACAATGCATGCACCTGGTTCACCTGAACATTTCAGCTATTTCTACAGGTGATTCCTTTGTATTCTCTGCATGCTTGGGTTGTTCTGGAGGCAGGTCTGGCCAAGATAACCTATTGACCTGCCGTGCAAGCGCCCTATAACTAACCTCCACACATGCACATAGTCACAGATTGCACCCAATATGGGTGTTAAGTGGAATTTTATAGATTTATTGAACGCCATCCATCCATCCATCCATCAATCAATCATCCCCCCCCCATAGGACGTTGGCTCCTCGAACAAATTTAGACCATCTATTCCTATCTAGTGCTTCCAATATGCCTTGTGGAAGGTAATGCCCACAATGATGTCATTTTCCAATCTCTTCCTTGGTCTTCCCTGGATGTTTGTGCCTTCGACAGTTTCCATAAAAATGCGTTTGGGTAGGCGGATGTTGTTCATTCTGCACAAAGTGACAAACCATGTCAGCTGAGAAGGCAGGGCAGTGATATGAGCTTAGGATCCTTTTGGTTGAAAGTGGCAGGATCGAGATCTTGATTTCCCGAACTCTCATTACGGATCTATCCTTCAGTGTTAAGGATTTTTCTGTAAGCATCGCATCTCAAATGCTTCCAATTCTTAGTGTCATTCTTTTTTGATGGTTCAGATTTCAGAGCCATACAGAGTAAATGAAGCACTGGGTGACTAGTGAATAACAAGTCGTTCTTTGGATGGAGAGTGAGATGGGATTTATCACTCCAGACTTTCTGTAATTTCCCTAGTGCTGTTGATGCCCAATACAATCGCTTTGATTTTGCTGGTGGAGTCGTTTGATGGTGTTAGAGTTACTCCCAAATACTTGAATCTGTTAACCCGCTCAAGTGGTGAACCAATCAAGCTGGATCTTCTGGGAGGTGGTCATCACGGGAGAATACCTAGCTTTTGTTTTAGGTAAACTGATCTCCATCCCATATTTCTTGCTAGCATGATGCCTTGCTCATCAAGTTTGCAGATAATCGTCCTTCTGAGTCACAATGAGAGCTTATAATCGTCAGCAAAAGGAGGTCTTTGAAAATTGAAAGCCATCCACGTTTATGCCCAAGTTTTACAGTTCTCAAAGGCTTCTGCTATAGATGTATTCGAGAAATAGGTTGAAGAGGTCTGGTGATAGAAGCATCCCTGCGACGCCAGAAGTTTGTTTCAAACCACTCTGTAAGATTTGTTTGTTAAAACCCTAACCCGACGGGTCGTTTTGCCTACCAACGGCCCAAATGCAAACGAGTGCATCTATTTTTATTTTTAAAACAGGCCCGATCAACTAAAACAAATTGTTTGCGTTTCATTGGCATCTCGGCGTTTTTTCCTTCCCGGCACAGAAATAAGTAGCGTAAAGGTCGTTACGGCCCAAATTCAACGAAGAACATCGCGTACTTTTCCCGTAAGAGACGGCCCAGATCAACGAGGACCCGCGCCATTTCCGGAAAGAGTCCCAGATTGCAACGAGGAACATCTGCGTGCGAATCAGATGAGAACAGGTTAAATAATAAATAAATACTAAAGAAATACATAAAAAAATCTTTTCCGGGAAGACGGCCAGATGCAACGAGGAACATAGCGTGCGATTGCAATGAGAACGGGTAATAACGAAATAATAAATAAATAATAAATAAATAAATAAATAAAATCATTTTCCGGGACGACGGCCCTCTGAGATGCAACAAGGAACATCCGCGTCATTTTCCGGTTAAGAGGCCAGATTGCAAAAAGGTTGCAATGAGTCATTTGCGCGACAAAAAATAGTTGTAGACGGCCGAGATGAGATGCAACGAGAACATTTTACGACCGGTTACCACGTTGTAGTTGCACCGCATTGCGTTTGGGATGCGTTAGGGTTAAGTCTGTTGCAGCTTTTAGCCTTGGTCTAGAGATCTCTGTGATGTTGATCAGTTTTTGAGGCACACCATAATAAGTATATGCTGCCCTACTCGATCGAATGCCTTCTTGTAATCACTGAAGACGGCCAGAAAAAACCTTCCCATCTTTCTTCTCTAGGCGATGTTGATTAGGAGCTTCAGGGCGAAGACTTGTTTAATTGTGGAGCGGCCAGTGTCTGAACACTGCTTGTTCTTCTGATAGAATGGCTTCTACATAGGGCGTTCATCAGGCCTCATTTAACACGGCTAGAAACACCCACAAAAAAAAAATACTCAAGTTGAAATAGAGTGAATGTCGCCACACAACGCTAGGGTCAGGGGGTGTCTGGTTGTTTACCTAGGAACAAATTTGGTAATTATGGTCAAATTTCAAAATTTTCTGAACGTCCACGACCATAGCATACATTTAGCCTAGCATAGCTATACTCTCTGCCAGAAATGTTCAGAGTTTATTTACCGTGCACCGACCGTGACGTGAGTCAAACACGGAAGTTAATGCGATTGGCTTGTTTAAGTAGTTGCCTTCAATGCATTGGTAATCGACGTATGAAGATACCAATAGTCCACGATGAGTCTCAGCCCTTGATGCAGATATTGTTGCGGCGCGCTTAGCGCGACGTTGCCACCTCTGATTCATCTGAACATGATTCTGGCAGCGACTCTTTTAGGTACCCATTAGTTCCAGTACCTGAAACCAGAGGGGTCTACATATCTTGACACACTGTACATTATCTGGAATGGTCCTCTAGATGATAACGAGTAGTGTAAATTTTAAAGATAATGGTGACCCTCTGGTTCTGTTACCAGAACTACTAAGGTACCCATAATACTTCATATGGGTACCACTAGCCGATTATCTCCGTTCCGTAAAGCATTAGAGGGAATTTGGTGAAAAAATAAATTTTAGAAAGTAATATTGTACAGATGTATTTAAAATTAATTCAAAACACACTATTCAGCAGTGATGGGTTGAGTTGTTTCTCTTGCTAATGGTGCCTTTAAAAACTGTCATGGTAATGTTTTGATTCAGAAAAAATGAGTGATACCTTCCCCGGTGCGAATTTGCACCCTTCCAAAGTGCAGGAATTCTGCAACGTTTTGATGTTTCGATGGGCATTTTTGAGCTTCAAATGCATTCGATTTTGAATTTGGTTTCAATCGAGTATGTCTCTTAATACTTACAAATTATAAGGATGAAATCAGGATCCCAAACTTGATAATTTTGATTTTTTTTCTTCCAAAGTCAATTTCGCCATAGACGTCTATGGGGCTTTTCCCAGTCCCTATATTATTAAAATATAGGGACTGGAACTGAGTCTAGGTACCACCCACTGCCATAGGAAGTGGATGTCAATGAAATTCCCATTGAGTGTGGATGGGGCAAAATTTTTCACCTGCAATAATTACTCGCAATATCCATGTTAATGATGTTCTATAATTGTACGGAGAACACATGCAAGGTAATTTGAGCAGAATAGAAGTACATTTTGTGGTTTAAATCTTCATGAGAAATGTCAATTTCATGTACACTGACACTGCAGTGGCAGTGTGTGTGACTCTTTATAGAGTCACTGTTGGGACTAATGACAATGTCATGTCAATGATTAAATTTAAATGTGTCACATCACAAACACTGTCACTAGTCTAGTTTCAGTGTGGGCACCCTCAACAAAGTCAAAGGTCAAAGCCTGCTTTTCATGATCCTCCTAGAACCTCATATTCATGTATTTCTGCCCAACAGAGTTTTTGGTGACTTTGGTTTGAGAGTTGATTTTAGGTAATTTGGGGTCACTGATTTCAAAAATAGCATTATTTTTTGCATAACACGTCAAATTTTCATTCTATGGTATACCCCCACTTTTGTGAGAGGTGTATTACCTGAGCCCAGAAAGTTACTAAATCACATGAACTCAATTCAAAGTCAAAAGTATATGCATAAATATTGCTATAATAATCATAACTATATAAAGGCACACCAGATTAAGTCTTAATTTGGCCAGGAGACTTGCCTTAGCATGTTTATGGAACAAATTTGTTGTTGCAACCCTCCCCCCCCCCCCCCAATTTTTCTCCAGGTGCAAAAAAAGGTGTGATTGTGTTGCAAAATTACTTTAGGTAATCTTTTTTACATCTTTTGAGCACATTTTAGCAACACATTTCGGACCCACCACCTTACCTGGATGTAGGGAAGCCATCAAAATTGAGGCTTGGGGGATGGGGTTGGTGAAACATCCCTATACTTTACTGTGGAAACTGGGTACACCATAAAATTGCTCTTATCAGTAAAAGTTTTCATGTTATTGAGCTTAAACTTCATTTTTAAGTTAAATGTGTGTTTTGTTTATTATTTTGGCCAACAATACAGTAGAAATTGATCATTTGTGTGATTTTTTAAAGAGAAAATTCAATTTTCCTATATACTTTTGCACACAAAACTGAAATTCACCAAATTTTAGGGAGGGCCCCGTGCATTATGACGTTATGGAAGCAAGTTGCTGGAAATGTTGGTATTTATTTTGGTATCACTGGATAGAAGAGACCCATAGCTATCCATTGATACCAAAATCAAGTTCATAGGGGGTTTGGTTTGGAAATTGTACTACCCCCTCCCCCGGTTAGACTTATGTTACAAAAATAGCCTGTTATGACAAGAGTTACTATCTGAAGTTGTTGTATTCATCAAATTCCAATAATTGTGCAATATTTTTAAGACAAAATAACAAATATAACCCCCCTTGCTCCCCCACTCCTTGCTCAATATTTGATCTATTGTAGTGTTCCCTGAGGTTTCACCAAATGACATAGAAAAAAAACTTGACGTGATAGGGGAAAACTGATGCCATTTTTTAAATCAGCAATCCCAAATTAGTTAAAAACAACTCTAAAGTCTAAGTCACCAGAATTTTGTAGGCCAGTGAATATTTAGGAGTACAAGACATGCTAGATCATGAGATATCATTATCACTGTCCAAGAAAATCCTTTTTCCAAATTCATGAATTCCAGCTGATTCTAACTTAGTCTTAGACTTAGTTCGAACACATGAATTGAACATGTCGTAGCTCGGGCACTAGCCCGGGTACGACCACAACCCAATGTGGAGTGTCTAGTCAGAGCAACCTCGGACTAATAATCATTTTATATTTTAAATTGATATTGAATATAAATCGTATATCTAAATTACGAAAAGCACCTTGGTGCTTTCTATGTTATTAAGGGCGGGCTAATACTTACCTGACGTAGACTCAATACAAATTGCATCCTCTCTGGGGATGCAGAACCTCCAAATATACTCCTAAAATAATACCCATACCCAAAAGGGTGTGGTTCTCCTCGTGGTGACATATTATCCAACATGCACCACGCCATCCATCGTTCCTTCTCAGCTGACTCTACCATAAAGGCGCAGTTCGCTCAGGGGGACTGGGATGGCAGGGAGTCTACGTCAGGTAAGTATTAGCCCGCCTTTAGTAACATAGAAAGCACCTGCAAGGTGCTTTATGTAGTTACTTGCGGGCTACTCTGACCTAGACTCAATACAAATTGCATGCAACGTCAGACTAGCGCCGAAGCAAGGACGGAGGTGAGCGAACTCAGAGCCCCGAAAAAGGGGAACCACAAAGATAAAACAACAAAAAGAAAATAAACTAATTAACAGATTAGGCCAAAGACTAAGGTCAGAAAATTGGCCTGTAACAAGTAAGGTACTTAACACAATAAGCTTAAAACCCAAAATGCGGTGAAGCTCCACTGATTAAGCACCACAATAGAAAACATGACCTGCTCAGGACAAGACTCAAATCTTCCAGATATGTCTCAAGATGGCAGCTTGGGAATGCCAAGACACTCTGTATACCACAACATTTATTGTTACCCCAAGCAAAAAGGCCCAAGATTGAAGAATTTGCTCGAGAAGGGAGAGCAATAGGACATGCTCTACCACATACTGCGCTGGAATTTGTTACTTCAACCAGCGAACATGCATAGTACAAAAAGCGGCTGGACGGTCATGATCGAGGTAACGAAAGTTGTAGGATAGTACAGACCATCTTTTATGGACGACTTGTCCCCGCTAAATTAGACGTGACTGACACGACTACGACTACCATGGCGAATACCGAAAGTCGAAATTTGGCCACAAAATCAAGCTAAAATTCGCTAAGAGCTCTTTAGGATAAAATGTGCACGGAATTCCGAACAAACAACCATGAAGTTAAATAAATAATGAGAACCAAGTATTTCACAAATTCATGATTTAACTTACGCAAAGGAAATAAGACATTCTTTGACAAAATCTGCAGCAAAGACGACTTGTTTTATAATTGTGCACAAAGTTTGTAACAGGATTTGGCTGATACCTGATTAAACTCAGGCCACCGATTGTCAATACAACCAGTCATGAACCAAACGCGGAAGTCGCACAAAGATGAATCTTGAACTGTTTACCATCATCGGTCTGCGATGCCTGCCGAGCTATAAGACCTCGGCACCTTGGCCAGGATAAAACTTAGTGCACGACAATCGGTCAAAACAATCTGGTAAAGGTTTCATTTAGAAAGGATCCACCGCGCACATGAAACTGTAGCGGCGCACATGGAATCCTCGGGGATTTCCCGGAAATGCTACTAGAAAGGATCCACCCCGCACATGTAACTGAAACCAGCTCTGCTGTAACGCACGTGGGATTCGGCCGAAGAACCTTTTTATCCCACGTAAACATAAATTACAAAGCCGGAATTAGTAATTATCTGCCATAGAAGTACGGCATAGCGACCTCCATAGATGCAAATTCGACGAGAATCACAGAATCGACTTTCGCAATGAATCTCGTAGCATCCAGATATGAAAATTAACTTCTACAATAGAATCATGTAGGCCTATTGTAGTTAATTCAAGTGATTATAATTCTCGCAAACTCAGGCTATATGATAACATAGAGGATGAACGTCAGACACAAAAAACTACGACATCGCTCTATGAGTTATCATCATAGGCCTAAAGAGATTCCGAAATACCATGTTAACCAAAAAGAAAATGGTATCTTGTTACGGAACCGTGGGTGTCAAGGAGTATAGGTCCACGTTGAAAATGTAATACTGATAGGCCTATAAAGTATTAATCTAGAGTGCATTAAAATAACTCTGGAGAAATACGTAAGGAAATGGCAGTAAATGCTAATAACCAGCTTGAAAAGATATCTAGCAGTTGTAACACTAACTAGATCATTTTAATGCTTCTAAAGGTCCATTCATACTTTCACTGCACTGCATTGCTGTGCAGTATTAAAAATTTACTGCAATGTTCCGTCACTTCCGCTGCACTCCTAATCGATTTACTGCAGGTCAACCCAGGTCACGGATTGCAGTATGTTGCAGTTAACTTGCGACGGATTGCAGGAAAATTGGCATACTGCACCACTAACTGCACCCCACTGCATCTTGCTGCATCGCCAGTTAAAATAATTTTAACTTTGTTGTAGTACTGCATTGCGTTGCAGTACTGCAAGTGATTGCAATAACGATTTTCGTAGGCTGCATTGCAGCACTGCACTGCAATGCAGTGAAGTATGAACGGACCTTAAGAGTCATAAAATAATCGCCTAATAGCAAACAATAGTCCCTTCCAGGCGATTCAAATAAAGACAATTAACAGACGAATTGTCCGAATGAATCATAATGTCTAGTCTTTGTTAAAAATGTGGACAACAAGGCTCTGGAGTACTCAGAACATAGCTTCGCTCCAGGGGAATGATAAGGGCGACTGACTGGGAGGGGGGAATGGCTGAGCTTCAGCAAATGGTCCCACCACCGATTGGACGCAACCGCAGAGACGGTCAGCTGGAGGGAAGGATTTGGAAGACTACCCATGCGGACAGCAAAAGACCAGACTTCAAACTAGTTACTGACGAACTATATCCGACATCGGAACTAACTCGAAAGAAGGGGGCAAAATGGACTGTAAATATGGAGAAGCAGCAGTTTAATGGGACACGTTCTAGCCTGCTCCAAGTTGTAAAGGACGACAAAATTCGCCATTAATCATGTTAATCAATCTCAGAACCTTCAACCAAGATATTGTATGAACTGAATGGGATAAATCAAGTACCGGTAATAAAAACAAAGTTTAACCCAATCAGAATACTCTCTGGAGAAGGCGCCATTAGACCCTTTCTAGGTCGTAAATGTGCACTCAAAAACACCGGGAATAGGTTGAAGATGGGAATTTGTCCAAAAGGACTAGACAACTGTGTGAAAAAGGGCAACTCACAATAAAGGCATTTGAAGGCAAAGGCCTGAAAATAGAAACCGAAGAACACAAGTGTGAGGGTTGGCAATCTTAAAATCAAATCAAATAAAGTTGCCCAAGAACCCTTGATACGATATGATATGATATGAGATTTAAACACCAAGGCCAAGGTCTCCATTCAGAACCTCTGGCTCTGAAAGGACCTACAGAGTTTAAAAATCAAAATATGTCGACCTTAGAACCAGGCCAGGAAGGGTAGATATATCAGAAATAGGCTTCTTGCGAAGCAACACGCCCACTTTCTCCAAGAGAACTTGACTCTGGAGAAAAGTAGAATGGAAAAAGGCGCCAAGCGAAACAGTGCCCTGCAACTGAACTTGAACGCACGCCCACGGGACACAGTGCTCAATATGACCACATGCATCTCAAAATGAGCCAATCTAGATATGGATGGTCAATGTATCGCAAAGAGTAGAAAGCGGCCATCAACTTCTTTGCTAACAGTCCTGTGGACAGAAGTGATGGCAACGATATAAGAAAAATGCCCCTAGCACAATCAATACTACCTCGTAAGTATTGGGAGGCATTGGGACTTCTAATAAGAGGGAGGTGTCCCTCCTCAAGTGTGGAAAAGACAAGAGGCCTAAGGTCTGACTCCAAAGTCTACTTGACACAGACAGCCTTAGCCGATGAGAAGCCCCCAAGACAAACATCGGGGAAGGGGGAGTTCTCAAGTTCTAAAAGAGGTCATCAAATAGTGACCATTAAGGCTGGTGCAGATGCTAACACGGCATAGGGCATGCCGGCACAGTTCGATAAGCATGAGATCAATCGTCAATGAAAACTGAGCCCGCAGCCAGTCTAACAGTGGCAATTATGTCCGTTTTAGGGTCATCCAACTGCCCCCTCCCCTCATCCAACACAAGACAGAGAGAGAGAGGACCAAATAGTTGGAAAAGGTCAACTGAAAAGATGACAAACGGAAAAAGTTCCTTGAGAAGAGAAAACAGACATCCGAGTTCTGAATCTCAATGAACTGATAAAAATGGCTTGGAGGAGCGAACCATAAATAAACCCCAGAATCAAGCCAGAAACAGACAGGAGGGAATAAAAAATGGATCCATGAATCCAAAAGATACCCCTCAAATATTCTCCTTGAAAATATGTCTGTAGCACGTAAAGGATTGAATGCCTCAGCCACAGCAGAGGAAATAGGAAATAAAGGATAAAAATATATCCATATCCTTAACGACCAAAAATGCCATCTTTTGCCACTACTAAAAATTACGGGGTGAACCCTGCCTTGATTTAGGGAAAAAAGTGTCCCTAGATCTAACAAGAAAAATAACACTACCTCCTTTTTTTTGCGATGATCATTAGGTTGGTAGTAATTATCCTCCAGGGTCATATAAAGATGGCTGAGACCCAACAGTGACCACATCTTCGCAATCAACTTAAACGGACTGAATCAGAGTCTCTATGGGACGAAGAGTCCCGACTACCATGCTCAAGTTCCTAACAGAACCTGATGGTAGTAACAGAGGCGGGTCCCCACCCGAAATTCAAATCAAAGAGAGGAGACCCAAAAGAAATGTTAGAACCACAGAGGCAGTCAAAGAACAACTGGTATATGACAACTGCCGATAAGAACCCGATGGTTGCCGAGCGACTGAGGCACCACAAAAGGTTTTTTTAAAACAAGATTAGAGATCGAGGTCGACCGATTGACTCAGACTTTGAACCCAGGAACTGGCTTCCGAGGATTCAAGACTGAGGTATAAAGGATGACCAGTCATGCCTGGAGACAAAGAAAGGAGGGTTTAGTTTAGTTTAGTTTAGTTTTATTTGGTCTTACAACATCATATACAAAATCAGAGATAGGCACAGAAAAACCATTATTGCTTAATAATACATAAAAATAGCAACACCAATAGTAATGTCATCTTAAGATGGTAACACTTAAAACACAACAAAGTTGCTAGGCCAGGATGGCCCATAAAGCCCGACAACAAACATGTGCAGGCTTATTTCCAACGGGGTCCCCATACAACTAAAGATTGGCTGTGGACGAATGATCAAATAAAAAACTGAAAATCTCACAGAAAAAGCCTACACATGTAAAAAGTCATCAGATTCATAACTGAGAGCAGTTTCTGAGAGATGCTTTTTGACAGCCTTTTTGAATTCCAATTTATTAGCCATAGACTGAATTTGAGGTGGTAAAGCATTCCAGTCTAAAATGGCGTTGTAGTAGAATGATTTGGAAGCAATGCCGGTAACTCTCGGGACAATGAAATTGAAACTGCTGGAGCGGGTGTAGTGAGAGTGAGAAATTGAAGCCCTATTGAAATTGTGGGTGAGGTATGGTGCCCCTATACCATAAAAGATATTAAAAACATGGTTAAGTCTTAATTGCTTGACACGGTCCATTGGACTCAAGAAATTAATGGAACTGCGCGAGTCAATTGATCAATGTGTGTCCTAGGAGACAGATCAAGAATGAAACAAACAGTTTTGTTTTGAGTAACCTGTAATTTTTGTCTTGCCTTAGCACTGATACCAGAGAACCATGCAGCGCAACAATAATCAAGGTGGCATTGTATTAGTGCAGAGCACAGGTTCTTGCGCAGGGTTTGGTTCAAATAGCTGGAATGTCTGTAAAGGAACTTAAGATGACCAATGGCTTTCCTGACCAGACTATCGACCATGATGTCTCCTGAGACAGTTTGATCAATTGAGATGCCTAGGTAGTTGATACAATTTTGGGAGTTTATAACTTGGCCACTGTAGCTGATGTTAAAATCAGTTGCTCTTTTTAACTTAGATGAGACCCGAATAATATACACTCGGTTTTACCCACATGTAGGGATAGTTGATTATCCACAAGCCATTGATTACAAGATTCTAAATCTTTGCTGAGTTCATGCGAAACAACCCTGTGATCTTTATCGGCAACAAGGATGACACTATCATCAGCATAGAGCAACAACTTGTTATGTACAGAACAGACCATGTCATTACTATAACATAAGTACAGTAATGGACCAAGTAAACTACCTTGTGGAACGCCACATGTAATTTTCAAAAAATCAGATGAAATACCATTCACAGAAACAAGTTGTCGTCTATTTGATAAATAGGATCTAAACCATCCAGGGTTGATTCCCATGCACTCTAATTTTGAACACAAAATGTCATGGTTGACGCTATCAAATGCCTTCTGTACGTCAAGTAACAACATGCCCACATAATTGCCCTTTGAAATTTCAGACCTAATCGTATCTGTCAAATAAAACATGTTTCTGTAGAGAAACCTGGACGAAAACCTGATTGATATTGATATAAAAGCTGTTTTTCATTGAGGTATTTCCCCGAACATAACTAATATAACTGTCCTTAAAAGAAGAGATCGCCAAAATTGAAACAGAACGATCGCAGCTATAAAGAACAGTTACAAAGGGAAGACAGGATGAAAGGGAATCAGGAGGGAAATCACGGGAGACGAAATTAGCGGTCCCGTGAAACGCAACGGTGTCAAATTATGCACCGGAACG